>QFEZ01000748.1:0-203176 GCA_003316425.1 Russula lepida | reverse complement strand
CTGTTCACAAAATTTGCAATACTCAGTGCCAACACAGTCGTCTGATCCACTCTCTTCACCATCTGAGCCGTGGTCGTCAGTCTCTCCCACCGCCTCACGAAGTGACACTGCTCACAGCGGTGACACAAGTCACCACCCGGACTGAAGTGCTGGAGGGAGAAGGATGGGAGGTCATTGGCGACACATCTTAAGTAACGTGTCCTTTCATTCTGAAAGTGGGGTAACTTTATGGTTTATGGTTCGCTTTTCTCACATTTATGCTCGTCTTTCAGTTGCTCGTCAAATTCATGACCATGTTGATAATCAAGAGGCCATCCAGGCATACAAGGCTGAGATGATCAACTATCTAGTAGAGAAGAAATCCGGTACATGAAAGGGCGAAATGGACGAAGATGAGGGTGGTGAGGCCATGGTAGCCGGAACAAGAGCAGCTGCGCAAAGACATACCAACACAATATCGTCGGCTCAACCTCGGCACTGAGACCCTCCCCTGATGCGCCCCTGGAGACAATATGTTCCCCTTCCTTAGTACCGACGATGCACCAGTTCAATTTGGCCGCGCCTGTGTCGTGTCTCTGTCCTTGGATTTTGTCATAGCCACATTGTAGTAGTTTCAGATGATTCAAATCATTTCTATCAATAGAGTACACAATTGTTCTGATGGATTACGCGGCGCGTGAATGAATCACCATGTGGGATCCCGTACTAGTAAAACCTGTCAACTGTGCGGGCATGGGTCCGTGAGAAAAACCCCAGGGTTTTTCCCTACTTCTGATTGGACAGTTGTGGTCGAGTTGCACCGGTGTGCACCGGTGTGAACCTGTATAGCACAAGTTAGGACCACGTTTCAACTTGGACCGCACCGGACTGGACCGCGGCAACACTAGTACCAGTTGGACGCGAACATGTGACTGGCAATTTTGCAGCTGTCGCGCTTCCTTCGCTAGCTTGACTCCGCTTTTTACACACACTCTCATGGTTCCCCGTTTTTCCTCAGTCTTTGCAATCCGAACCTCCCGGTTGTATGGCCATTCTTGTGTCTCCCGGCATCGATGGTTTAGCACTGGCGCACAAATGGCTTCTAAGATATTGCCGACTCTCTCGCTCCAAGGAAAAGTCAGTAACAGTAATGATGTTGTCTTTCTGACGCAGAAACGAGTATTATTCGGAACAACAGGTTTGTCTTGTGACCGGGGCCGCTCGGGGACTTGGGAATGAGTTTTGTCGCGCTTTTATGCGTTCGTAAGTGTTCCATTGTAACGGTACAAAAGCTATTTCTTGAGACATTATGTAGAGGGTGTACCTCCATCGCCCTCCTAGACCTCAAGCAGTCTGAAGCGCAGACATCGGCGGAAGAACTCGTTGAGTTTGCGGGTACGTTTTCTTCAATTCTGGTCATCCTTTGGTGGTTCTCTCAGATCCCCGGAGCTAGCGAACATTTGAGGCTCGACCCTCTGAAGGTGGTCGGCCTCGAGTGTGATGTATCATCAGAAGTATCTGTGGCGAAAGCTTTTACGAGAACACTCGAGGTATTCGGGCGTGTGGATGCTGTCGTTGCATCCGCTGGTAGGTTTATCTGTCGCCTCGACCACTGGCAAATTTCTTACCGAACATGAATAGGGATTGTCGAAAATTACCCCGCCTCTGAGTGAGTCGCTTACCCGTACCATGTCTCTGGAAAGTTAACTTATGTCATCTATGGTTAGCTATCCATCGGATCGCATCAAGCATTTGTACGACGTCAATGTCCACGGTGCTTTCTTTACCGCTCGGGAAGCCGCAAAGTACATGATTCCGCAAGGCGGAGGTAGTATCATTCTGCTAGCCAGCATGAGTGCCAATGTTTGTCTAACCCTCTTTTCCGCTCACTTTCTGCCGTTCTGAATTACTACTTTTAGATTGTTAACTTACCCCAGGTAATTTACTCGCTCAACAGGCCGTGGGCTGAATTGATCTTGTTGTGAAGCTGCAGACCCCGTATAACGCATCGAAAGCAGGTAATTTGCCCTAGGCCGGCTCGATACGTGAAAGACGACACTGACCAGTCATAGCCGTGAAACACATGGCATCCAGCCTTGCTGTGGAGTGGGCGATGAAAGGAGTGCGGGTGAACACGTTGAGGTATGAGGCTTAGGCTTGCTTTGGACCGGGTATTTCCGTCATAGTGCTGAGACCCCTCCACACCGGCTGTAGCCCGGGATATATGATGACCAAACTGACACGGACGATACTATCGAACAACCCGGAACTCAAGGTGGCTGCTTTTCCTCATTGACCATTTTCTCAGGCTCATGTAGCGTGTCAGAGACAATGGGAAAGTCTGACGCCGATGGGACGGGTAAGGTGATTGATGTACCCGTTTGAGCGGATCTGACCAAGACTTTGACAGATGGGAGAGCCAGAGGATCTGGATGTCAGTGATCGATGTTTGGTGGCATGGGCCAGACTGACGTTTATGAGCTTGCAGGGCGCCGTTGTCTTCCTCGCCAGTGATGCCTCTCGATTTATGACAGGGTCTGAGCTCCGAATCGACGGAGGCTACTGTGTTACCTAATTCGCTCCCGGGCCGGTCTGCCCTTGTCCGTCGAAATCGCACTTTCTTCTTTTTTAGGATATGCCGTCGGCTTCCCCGCTCCACACCACGTTTTGGTGCAGGAGTATATAATCTTCCCATTCTACTGTACATGTATTATACCTTCTATCGCTTCCTCAACAATGAGTGCTGTAGCTGGCCCATCTTCACACCCTGTTCAGTTACAACCAAGTCAACAGAATGTTCAGCCATGGGAGTTTACGCGCCGCAAACGTTGGGCAGATCTCCTAGTGGCCGAGTTGAGCGAGGCCATTGTCCTCGTCCTTTCTTCCCGACGTAAAGTCCTTTTCTGCAACCCAGCCGTGCGCGAGATACTTAGCTGGCATGAAGAGGACTTGATAGACAATGATTTTAAAGATCTTGTCAATGGTCTGTATCCCACTCGATCGTATCGCTCTCTTCCAGCTCTTATATGCGATCCGCGTCCCAGTGAACGACAGACTCGGTTTTTGCGAGACATATGCTCGCTCCATCGAGCGTCGTGAAGAGCTACACTTCTTCGCGAGGTTCTTATGTAAATCCGACTCCTTCACTCACATGACAGTAACTCCTCCACCTCCGGTCAAAGAGATTCTCCTCGAAATAATCGGTTATCCGCACTTCATCATGGGTGAAAGCACGTGCAGGTGCTTCTTCGTGGTTGCCAAACCGTACCCGAGTCGAAATGTGGCCATGTGAGTGCTTGTACTGTATATGATGCGTTCAATCGTGAGTGCCAACCCTGGGTTGTGTGGTGGTAGGTTGAATACACTGCTGGAACTCAAAGTCGAGAACGAGCGTTTGCAGCAGCATATAAGCACGCTTCGTGCTCACTCCCAGCAGCTGTCTGCAACACACACTGCTCAACACATGGGTTCATATACCAGCGACGACTTATCGGCCCAGCTCGCGGCTAACCTGGGATTACCTACGCGGTCAACAATCGGCGGAGATTCGTCGCGATCGCACTACTCCTTGTCACATGGGTACGAACCCGCCGGCGGCTTTCCTGCCATCTCCTCACTTGAGGACGAAGGAGACTCAGAACCCCGAAGGAAAAAGGTTTGCCACCTTTGCCACCTGACCTGAGTCGCGTGTTGCCCTGAAACGTCTTTTACTCAGCTCAAAAAGTCAGTTGGGGGCGAACAGTATATTTGCAATACTTGTGGTCGGACTGATTCCCCGGAATGGAGAAAGGTGAGCCCTTTGCACCCGGTCTTCGATCACTTGCCAAATTCTCTGGGTCGTAGGGCCCTCGTGGTCCAAAAACACTTTGCAATGCTTGCGGCCTCCGTTGGGCAAAGAAGGTGCGCAAATTCGAGGAAGCGACCGAAGCAGGTGATACAAGCCAGCTTCCGCTCGACGACACAGTACCCCCTTAGTCTTATTGTAATTACCCTCTTGTGCTTCTGGTATTGGACACTTGTTGACGCATGATACACGATAATTGCCGAATACATTCATTCATTCATCCATTATTCTTATCACCACTACCGCTCTCATTGGTCATGGGGCCAGTCACGCGTGGTTTATGTGGAAAACATGGATATTGAACAGCAAGCGCAGAAGTGAAGACACGGGGTGAAGGTAAGGTGAAGATGTAGAGTAGAACAATCATTAAACATCTCCCCGATGTTTCTAGCCGCCGGTAGGATAAACAAAATGTCCAAATTCTCGGCGATCAGCAGCAGCCACCAGATTGAGCTTGTTGTACGTTTTGACCAGGGGTAATTGTTGATGACTTGCCCGCACCAGGTGCTGACGGCGTGGATCCCATACTAAAGGAGGTCGTCAGTACGGAGGAGCAAAAAATTAGATTAAAACGTACCGGTCCTTGATCTGCTTTGCCATGGTCAAGAAGGCCTGCTCGACATTTGTCGCATTCTTAGCGGAGGTCTCAAGGAATGGAATAGAAAGCTGATCGGCAAACTCCTACGAAAACAGGAAATTAATATGATGAAACATTCTGCTTTGACCATGAACGGACCTTCGCGACACCGTACTCTACAACCTTCTTATTGGTCAAGTCGGACTTGTTGCCAACGAGCAACTTGTTCACACCCTCAGAAGCATAGCGGTCGATTTCCTGCAACCATTGCTTTACGTTGGTGAATGTATCTATGAATGAATGTGAAGGGATGTTGAAGCAGACGACCATGAGACAAAAGAGCTGACCGTTGTCAGTGACATCGTAGACGACAATAATACCGTGTGCTCCACGGTAGTAAGATGAGGTGATAGTGCGGAATCGTTCCTGACCTTGATACCAAGGGCATCAGTGACCGACAAACTAGGACAGGAGAATGCCAAGTACCTGCTGTATCCCACTATGTAATGCGAAATTTTGTTAGTTCACGGTTTCTCGGAGAGGAAAAGAACATAAATAATGATCCGAAGAGGAAGCTAATAGAACAGTGGTGACGGTGCCACGACGCGGGCGCCCTAAGGCCCTAAGGAAAGGGCAGAGGACTGCGCACTTACAATCTGCAGTTTAACTGTCTTGCCTTCGAGCTCAATAGTACGAATTTTGAAATCAACGCCAATTGTAGAGATGTAGCTTTCTGTATAGGTATCGTCTGCAAAACGGAGGAGGAGGCAGGACTGGGAGGGGTGAGGTGAGTTGTTATGTTCCGAAGGAAATGGAGGACGATACCTTTCCGACGCCCGAGTCACCGATGAGAAGGAGTTTAAAGAGGTAGTCGTATTCGCTGGTGTGCATGTTGAGGAATGAGGGAGGGTCAAGCAAAGGCTGAGTAGTGAGCGATCGTTGAGGGAAGTCAAGTAAGAGAGAGAGTCGTGTCGCGGTCGTTGTCACACCAAATCTGTCACACTGCCACTCGCACTAGCGCTCAACTCTAGCTCATTCTATTCACGCTTTCACGAGTACCGCGTGCTGCGGGCAACGGGCAGCGGGCAGCGTACAAGGGGATACAAGACAGTAATGGTATATATATAGGTTGATCCTGCGCTCATTCGTAGGGGTGTGTCGGTGTGTCTTGCCCCGTATTTGGGTCATTCCCCGCATGTCGGCGGTGAATGTTTACGTCGTTAACCGCGGTCAAAGCACTCTTTCATCCGCTCATTGGTCTACTCAACCCAATCAGCCGCTTCAGAGGCTTTTCTCCGCTTTCAGTGCGACGGCGGTCAAGGCCCAGTGTCCCCCGCTCGTTCTACTCGTAACATGCTCCTACTTCACTCTCATTTGGTGGAGCGGCAATATAGCCGGGAGATTCACAGACGCCTTGATAACAGGAATGGCAAGACATGAAGGGTGTGATACTGTACATAGGGCGAGGTGTCCAAATTGCGTTGGTTGTAACAATGAACAAAGCACTTTAGAAATACCGCCAATATATTCAGAAGCATATGACACATCAGTACTGATACATGGCAAAAAGAGCAAACAGGTGGAATGGAAGATGGAAGCGCAGAGATTTCAATAACCCTGCGGCGGACTGTCGTAAGAGGGCTGATACCCAGTCGAATGCGGACTCTGGTATGGCTGCTGATATCCCGGCTGGCTAGGACTCCATCCTGCATTCCCCCCTGGCAGAGCCGGTTCCCATCTAAGGACAGTTAGAGAAAATGATGGATAGCACGATTGCCCAGGACTCACCCGTTTTGCGTCGGTACGAACCAGTTACATATTGAGCATATCCAGATGTGCTTCTTCTTGAACGGGATAACGGGTACGAAGAAGAACGAAAACCACGTGCGGGAGGTGGCACGAACGACACTCACTGTGAGGGCGATACGAATTAACATCGGGCGATCTGAGTATCCCCCGTGAAAGGAGTTACCATTATGACACTTGGGACACACACGGGGGGTAGGGTCAACGACGCTGAGCTTGTCTTTGAAACCAACTGTGAAAGATGGTAAATGAAAGGGGGATAAGGGGGAACACCCCTACATACAAAGGAAGGGGATGAAGACTAGAACGAAAAGGAGGATATCAGAGACAGGAAAAGTAAAGAGGATCGCACAAACGCACGAAACATGACCGTCCAGCTTCAAGTGCCAGTGTGCAGCAAGGCTCGTTCGGTTGTCACCACGGTCATTAGTCGGAATCAAACCGAGCGCTTGGCTTGGCTTGGCCTGGCTCGCATGACAAGTGCAACAGCCCATGTGTTTTTATTCTTCTTCTATGCAGCGATCCTATGATGTAAAAGAGACATGACAAATGAACAATAATGCACTACAGACAAATAAAGATATCTATGTATGACAGACAAAATAACTAAAGGTGAGAACAACAGATCGGACCAGCCCCAGGGCTCAGAAAACTAGATAGCTTATAGTAAGTTGAAGTGGACGAATCGAGAAGCAGTGACAAATAATAATGTCCAGTCAAGGGTCCAGGGGCCAAGTGCCGGTAGTTCATTTACACCAAAGTGTGCATTAGAAGAACGGCGACGAGAGTGAAAACGTGGGATCCAGGGTGGAGCCTGTGTGGAGCGCGGGCGGCGAAGTTCCACCGATCGGATAGACGACGGAGCTTGCATCGAAGAAAGTTGGGCTTGCTTGATTGAAAGCTGTCTCGGCATCTTCTGGCATAGTACTGTGCGACGTCGGGCTAGAACACAACAACGTGGAGCTCATAGATCGAATGCCAGAGCTGGGTAATTGAGCGCTCGTCAGGGCGCTATTGGAGGATGGCGGTGTGAATGTGTAGTGGCCGCTGTCATAGAACATCGATGGAGGAGAATGGCG
This sequence comes from Russula lepida, assembly GCA_003316425.1. Taxonomy (NCBI): domain Eukaryota; kingdom Fungi; phylum Basidiomycota; class Agaricomycetes; order Russulales; family Russulaceae; genus Russula; species Russula lepida. The sequence continues at coordinate 195,891 of QFEZ01000748.1, read as the reverse complement.
TTGTACATCAGACTTTAATCCTGGTGAAAGCTGCGAGAATGGAGTCGGTCCCTGAGCTAACGCGAAAAAAGGTGGGGACTCGTTCGAGGAAATCACCGTCGACGAAGGTGAACCCCCACTCGAACCCGAAATAAGTGGACCATCAATGGGTGAATGAGGACTCGACGAGGTTGCAGAAAGTGGGGAAGCCCAACAACTATCTTCAGTGCGAGCAGTGGTTGGGGCCGATGTGTCCAAACCTGGCATTGCAGATGTAGAAGACAATGGGGGAATGGATAAGGGGGGAGGATGAGGTCGCTGGGAATGAGTGCGTAGAAATTGTGTTCCGGCAGGTTGAAGCTCAAACAGGGGTGTGGTTAGGGTGGGAGAGATGGAAGAGCATGACCTTGTATTTGATCGTTTGCGGGACTCCCAAAGCAACCGGACGGTTTTCTCCCTTTCTTCACCTTTGGAAAACGCCCATCTCATTTGGCCCAATGCTTGTAAGCATGTTTGTACGTCTTCATCAGAACCACCTTCGCCTGCGAGCAAGAATCCCGCAAAAAAGCAACCATCTCGCACGAGGGAGGCATCGTACTCGAAAAAAGGGGTGCCCAGGTGCTGGCGAATAATTACGACGACTCGCCGGACAACTTCGTGACAGCGGGCATCAGCGATTTTCAGCAACCGAGTCGCCGAGTCGAACTGTGCACTCCGCGGGCTTGAATTGGGGAGGGCGATGTTAAGACTTCCATCACAGGTCGGGTGGACGACAGTCCGTTGTTTGAGTGCTTCTCGTATTACGTTGACTACCAAAGTATTAGTGTCGAGGCATTGGGAGAACCAGTACATTCGCTACTTACGGCACTCGAAAATGAAGATCTACGAAAGGAAAGATTAAAATAAATAAATTGCATGGCTGCTAGTGCGTTTGCTCACCTGCCATCCGTGAATGTAACGATCGACATCTTCCTCGTGAACATTGCCAGAGGTGCCCAGCATTCGTAAATTGTCGAAGTCTTTCCAGGACTTTTCAAGTGCATCCCAGACTTCATGTAGACTCTGCTCTTCAATCTCATTTTGTTGCCGAGCTTTGGGACCGGTCAACGCCAAGTGCACTTTCCGACAAGCCGATGCCAGTCCAAGCGGAACTAATGCGTAACGATATGTAAATTCGTAAGCAATTGTGGAAGCGCGCGACATTGCATCGCTGTTGAGCGGCGGGAGAGTTTTCTCAAACGCTGCCAGGTCGTCATCCGAGCTGTCAAAATGAGTGAACACCTAAGCACTGGTCGAACGCAGAGCCTGGACTTACATGAGCAGACGACCGCCACGAAGACCGGTGGTGACGCCCTCTACGATGTGGGAATACCAGAAGAGCCGTGCGCGGACAAGGATATCAATAGCCTGTCCTTGACCACTTCCCACGGAAGAAACTGATGCCAGGCTGCAAAGGGTGAAGACCTGGCTGACCAATGCTTCATACATCACAAGCCGCTCCATGGGGGACTGGATCTCTAGATGGAGGCATGGATAAGACGGTAAGAGATTGGCTACAAATCTCGTACCTTGTGTCAAAGGCAGCAAAAGGTGCAGGGCACGCACACCGTCCCACGTGGGCTTCCTCAGTATACCGTGGATATCAATCAGGTAAAGCATCTCCCGGACCATTTCGTTGGTAGTCTCACGACGGTTGCGGATGACGGCTTCGCCGTGATGAAGTTCCTCAATGCCATATTCATTAACACCAAAGCTTGTTGCCCAAACAGCAAGCAACATTGCAATGAGCTGGCCTGGGATGCCAAGGGCGTTGTAGTTACCCTTGATAAACTCGAAGAAGCGGGCACAAAACTCGGAGGGATCGATAATAGGATCTGTACAAAAGATGGAGGGTTAAGGGCCAAGGTAGGCGAATGTGAGGACACGTATGACTGACGCTGGATGTGGAATCGACGGAAGAAAGCCGATGAGAAGAATTCTGGTTTAAGCCTGGGGATGAGCGTAGGCGAGAGAGTTGGGGGGGTAAAGAGCCCGCCATCCTCATCGATGGATTTGCCATAGACGGCCCTGCAGGGAGAGCTGAGTGGAACAAAGGAAGGGGAGATCACAAAGGAAGAGACTGACTCGACCTGCTGGAGACGACGGCCGCGCCTGAGTAATTTGACGGCCTTGACTTCGGCAAATTCATCGCTGTACCTGTTGAGTGAGCTATGGAGCTAGAGAACAGAGAGAGGGGGGGATACAGACACGCATTTGAGGCCACGCTCCTTGCAGTTCGAACACTGTGGCTGGGTGCCTGTGCTCGAAAAAGGCAAGTCTTTCAGGTCGCAGCGAACTCTGTTTATTCCCACGACTGAGCACGCTGTAATCGGTTGGGCTAGCAATCTACCTTCTCATGCGGCAGGCCCCACATGCTGAGAACTGTTGACGAGACGACTTTGGCTGGGAAGAGGTGCGGCGCGTGGTGGCAGAAGGATAGGGAGGACTGGGAGAGCCTGGACTCCTGGGGACGGAGGCAGACTTGAGAGGCATGGCGGATGGATGATGGCCTGGGGGGAAGTACTAGGAGTGGTGGCGGTGGAGTGGGAAGGGGTGCAAGAGGGGGGGATATTTGAAGGTTTGGGGATGAATGAAGAAGGAAGACGTGCGCTCGGAAGGGGAGAGGCCCAACGGTTCACCGTCGACGGTTTCTTGGAACTGTACGTCCAGTGTGTCCACGCCCCATGTCTTTATCTCCTTTCCCCGTCACGGTGCCCATCATGGTGTCTGGCACTGGACCAGACCACATGTCTCGTTCGGTTTTCGGTTTACATCGTCTACAGGTCCACCTGATGTCGTAATTCGTTCGACCTGTCATTTCCTGTTCCTCGGCTCGCGGCATGTCCACACGTCCGGGCTCGTCTTGCCTACTTTATCCTTCCACCCGCACAGCACACGCATTCCCCCCTCTTTGACTTTATATGCCTTCCTTCAATACCTGTCCACGCCACACGTTCCATGTTCCCCGTCGTGAGACTATTCCCCTTTCCCTGTCCTGTCTTGGCATCTGTCCTTGCTTTGAATGTTTCCGGCACGCGATAGACTCCGAACGCCCGCTAGTCTGCTCACTATCAACGACACACGTACCCCTCGAATTGCTTTGTCCTCCTTGCCCTTTGTCATTTAGGTAGGCACGTCGACGTCCGACCACAAATAGGCTATCCTTCATCCTGCCATACTGTCCCCGCTGATAGCGGAATAGGTGTCCCCGTCTCCCTATCCCCTCACGGCATCTGCGCGTCTAGCTTCTCAAATCCTCCTGCTTTTTTGATGGCCCGCCGAATCTCTCCCTCTGTCCGCTGGTCAGGATTGAGCCTACGATCTCGTGTCATAGCTACCACGTCCCGACCGTGTTTCGATATCAGTTTCTGTAAGAATATCATTTCACCTTTGGAAGTGAATCTCGGAACGGGCCCACGAGAAACGTCAGGGAACGCTTTGTAAGACAATTCAGACGGCGGTGAAAATGATTCCATGGCAAGTCAGGTCAAAACGCTTATCTCCAGAAGCAATTGACGTTCCGCACTCACCTTGAGTTAGTGCGGTGTTTGACTTTTCAGCGCCAGACGTCCGACCAAATAATATCCAACTCTGGCTCTCTGGAATACGGATTGTCGCCGCCGCCGCCGCCGCCGCCTCCTCGACTAGATCCAGCCGATCGTTAGATGGAGGTAGATCGACATCATCGTTGGTCTCGACGGCTACAATTCGGCCTGCTTCGTCTCTCACAATGCGTCCCAACCCTATTGGAAGATCATGGTCGCTCCCGCCGCTCATCAACACCGCCGAGTCCATACCGCCAACAAAGGCAGCTCCGTTCACAACACTTCGTGCTTCCATGACAGATACGGCGCATTCCGCACCCCCAGACGTGTTCGGATTTAGTGAAACAGCCAGACCCAAGGCTGCGTAACTGGAAAAAAGAACCGTGGGGATTATCTGGTCAATTATCCAACATTCCCTGTCATGGACTGTATATACGTACTTTTGTCGGACGGTTTTATGTTTGTCCCATGCTTCCTGTAATACTTTTGGACCGCGAATGGCTTGATGAGTATGAAAAATGAAATAAGCGTCGGTAATGCGGACATGACCACAAAAAAGCCTAACGCACGAGGTTGCTTCTTGAGGAGTTTCTTCGCTTGCCTCGAATGATGTACCGGTCTGTGGGTGGAGCGAGCTTTGCGACGCTGCCGAGGATTCGCCATGAACCTGGCTCAAGAGGCGATAAGCAACAGTCGAAATTTAGACGTCAAAGCAAGGAATTCAAATTTAAGACAAGGAATGGAGGTGCCGAGGATGGGCGCAGGAGAAAGAGTGAGTCCTCACCGTCCGAGTCCGTCTCGTATCCGAGTTGTTTATGAAATGAATTGCACAAAGACAAGACAATCGCCCGGCTTCTTCTGCCGGGCCCGGACTCTCACGGCCTCTCCTTCTCCCCTCCAACACCACAACCATGTCTCGTCTAGCCTACTATCCGACCCCTACTACCCGTAGACTGGGAAATTTCACCCTGGATGCATGTTCCCCCGCTTCTCCATACTGTCTCACTCATTCATGATTTCGCAGACCGCGAAGCGATGGTCAGGCAGTCTCGGCCTTTGGGGGGTAGGAGCTGGCACCGCTCTTGTTTTCGTACGGACACAACAACTACTTGTCGCACGCTGTTCCTCCTGAACGGCCTTTCTCTAGCTTCTTTCTGTGACGCCGAAGGTGAAAAACACCCTGCTTCTCAAGATACCTGTGGTGCGTCTCTTGCCTCTCCACGCACATGACGTCTCCTGACTGTATGCCCCTTCACAGCTCAGTGACTACTACGAGGACAAGATCCCGGCCTCAGACAAGCCATTCTAATTGCTGCTTTTATGAGAACATAGAAACATTGGAACGGTTGTCAAATGCATTAGTTAACGTTATTTCCCCCAATGTCGCCGCAGTGAGACGGAGGAGAGATCATTGGATGGATGTGTCGTTGTTCAGAGTTTTGACGGCATATTTGCTTCGAGTTCCAATCCTTGCGTTAGGTCGATGCCCAATTTGTCCCCCAATACTCTGAGGGCAGACACAGCGCCGCCCATCGGCACATCTATCAACGCATGTTATGGATCAGACGTTGAACTATTCGGAAAAAGCAAAATCCTGACGTATGGTTTCCATTCCGAGTTCCTGGGCAGCTTTGAGATTTCTGTGGGATGTCATGCTCCGTCAATCTCGGGAACATCCATTCGTAACAGATTTGACAAGGGAAATACTGTACCTACAAACCTAGATCATCTAAAAAAACAGCTTCTTGCGGCCGAACATGATTCCTTTCGCAGGCTAAGAGGTAGAACCGACGCTCTGGCTTCCTGAAAGCATGCAGCGGAGATTAGCGTGCCTTGGTCGGTCTCAACAGGTCTAGCTGTCAACTAGTGAGTTGCGCATACCTCATACCGACTTCACTCGAGTCAAGGAAATCATCAAAAAGGTTGCGAATTTGTGGCGGGACTGGGCCCCTTTCCCAACCAAGAAACCTGAGTTCTGAGTCTAGAGTAACACCGGGATATCGTTTTGAATGTCTTATGTCGAGACCAAGGAATGATGCATCAATCTTCGAGTAGTTATTCGTGAGCGCGATGATACGCCAACGCTCCGCCGCTAAGGAAATGCAGAAAACGCCGATAAATCGAAAGGAAGCACAAGACAGACCAACTAACCTCTGATTCGCAAGATAGCCTCATAGACATATTTATCCAGAGTCTGACTTGTTCTCATCATGCGTCCGAAAAGCTGCCACACTGTTGAGAATCTGTGCATCAAATGCTTGGAGAGGGCTCACTTCCCGGCCGTCGATGACCAACTTCTGCGGAAGCTCGGGACATGCTGCCATCCGAATAAAATCTTATCGGCGTTTATGGAAAATGATTCCATGCGCTCACCTATGCCCTTCCTCTCACAATACTCAACGTACCATTTATTACCGCTATCCACGTCAGACAGCTCCTGGCTGAAATGTTCATAAAAGGGGAATAGGGAAATTTGTCCCCGCTCGAATTTCTGCCAGGCCCCTTGCGGGCCCCGTCCAGTGCTGTGTAGTTGATACATGGTCGCGCATGAGCGTCAGATCGTAAATCTCCCGTCGGAATGCCCACATCAAGCAGTTGATGTAGTTATCGGGGATCCCATGCTCGATTTCATACTCACGGATGGCCAAGAGAGGGCTTTGCACAACTACCCCCCCAATCTTTGACAAATGATAGCTAAACATACGTGAGAATGGTATAATGTAGAACAACGCACATCAAATAGGACTGCCTTGAGATGTGGACTGGACATGGCAAGGTTCAGTCTTCAAGCACTGTGGAGATGGAAACGGGTAAGACACTTCGCTCGTACTTACTCTGCTGCTTAGGAGCCCAGAATTATTGCATACAAACTCTAAATAAATAAATAAATAGGCTGAGATAATAACTCTTCATACAGTAACTTAAGGAGAAACTCTGCGCCCGTTCATTCCAGAAACGGCAAAGATATACAAGCGGAGCACGGAATCTTTGGCATCGATTCTGACGTTGACTCTTGGGTGGACCGTGCGCAAAGAAAGTTCAAGGTCAAGTTATTGCAAATTGGGAGGGACAGAGATAAAGTGAAATCAGGATGTGTGATGTGATACTACACGGTGCGGGGAGTTATCAGAATACAGAATATATGAGGACTCGGCCCGATATGGGTACTAGTGCCCTATCCAGGCCATCCCTTTCTAAATTTGGAGACGGATGGCGCTGATTAGAGTGCATGACTCGTGCCCTGTACCTCTCATTTTTCCACTGTCATACAGTTTCGATGTATGGTCCTAACGGTCCCAACTACGGTGGTGGCTACCACCACACACAGAGCTCTTCTCGGACCTATCAACCCTCCAATCAGCTCGGTCATAGCCATTCAAGTGGGCCTTACAATGCAGACCCACAGCTCTTGCAGTGGTTCAACGCAGTGGATACTGATAGGTCTGGCTCGATTAGCGTGGCTGAGCTTCAAGCTGCATTGGTGAATGGTCAGTGTCCTTTGCTCATATTATCCCCAAACGTGGGTTGACGGATCTCGGAACGTTACAGGAAACTGGTCGAGTGAGTGTCCCAGCTCAAGTTGATCTTAGGTCGAGTCGCCCTCCATTGCCTCGCGAGAATCATGCAGCTCCTCTCCGCACCGTATTTGTTAAAATCGCATAACTCCGTGCTTAAACAGTCATGTCGTTCTAGAATTCGACCTGGATACCGTCAAAATGCTGATGAACATATTCGTAAGTCATCGCTCCCAGACTTTCAGACTTCCCACTTTACATATCACTGTATAGGACACGGACAGAAACGGGACCATAAGCTTTCAGGGTGCGTGATCCATTGATCCAAGCTATTGTCCACCAGCTCACGCATTGATATTTAAAGAGTTCACGGGTCTTTGGAAGTACATCACCGACTGGCAGGGTGTTTTCCGGCATTTTGATAGGGATCGATCCGGTACTATTGATGGATACGAGTTGTCTGAGGCCCTCCGGAATTTCGGTTACCGAATGCCACCAAGCCTCCTGACCCTTCTTGAGCACAAATACAGTAAGTCTTACAAAATTTATCAAAAATAGGTTGAGATGATAATTTCGTCTTCGCCGATAAAGCTTCTGGGCCATCCACTGGGCACGGCTCTTCGACAGGGATCACATTTGACCGCTTTGTGAGGGCGTGCGTCGCGGTGAAGACTTTGAGCGAGGCTTTTCAACGGTATGTATATTCAAATTTGGTCGAAGGACACTGTTTCTCATGTGATCACATAAGAGCTGACACGGACCGCGATGGGTGGATCACTATAAGTTATGAGGAATTCATGAGGGTAAGTCATCGGTGCTTTCGTCTGTTCAGTTTTTGGCGATGATAGGTCTGAGGGTTTGTTATTGATGGTAGATTGTGCTCAGTGCTCCCTAGGATGGAGGGGTTATGAATATAATGTAATTGACTGCGCAGATGTACTATCATTGACACTGGGTTTGAAAATGGGTAGGTGTTTGAAGACTTGATATGGAGGGTTGTTCCCTCGTATTTTAGCCCTCGGAACACTCGGGATGAACACTCATGGCCTCTATTACTCTGACCACAAACTCTGGTTGGTCACAAGAATTGGTTAATAATAGTTGAAAATGTTGATGATGAAGGAGAAATTGCATTTATAATGGCTTCAGTGTATACAGGCAATTCCAAAATATATATATTCATGGTTGTATACGGCACAATTAATCCATATTTGAATAGGAGAGGACCGCATACATTAGAGTGTGACTCTCGCTGAGCGGAGTTCGGAAATTGGTGCAGTTGATCGCGTCGCGATGATGTGGTAGGCTGCCGAGCTGAGATTGAATCGACGTAACTTGGTGTTGCCAACGGCTAGAACCAAAAAGGACATTTTACCCTTGTTTAGTAAGTGTTCAATTCATTTGCCACAGCCGCCGTTGGAAACACTACCGTGACAAAGACCTACCTTTTGCGACTCGTAAAACCGGCAAGGCTTTCTCCACCCGTTCACCTCACTGTACCCGCCATATTATTACATGGATCTGTTCAATAGATCTATTTTTATTCCCCATAAAAAGCCGGAGGCGGAAACCCCACCGCAAGGACAATTCTGATGCATATTTTCAAAAAATTTCAAAGACCTACCCAAAGATAGTACCCAAACCAAGCAAGGGACAGAATGTCACGTACCGGGTCACGAATTGTTGCGGGTCGGGATCCGGATCCGGACATCCGCGCAAAATAATTAGCACGTGATAAATGCAACCGGTAAGTCAGTTGATGTCGCTACTTTTAATGCCCCACCCAAACTGCTCACTCCCCACCTCTGACTTCCACTCATGCAGGCTAGCAAGGTAATTCCTATACCCTACGATGTCGACTACAAGAAACAGTCTTTTCAAGTTCCTCGCACGAAGCGACCTGGCCAGACTGGTACATCCTTTCCATCGTCTGCTTCACATCCGTAACCAACCAGAACATCCCCCCATTTTTTTTCAGCTCACTATCGTAATGGTGTGCTAATACCCTCTTCATGCTCTCTTCTGTGGTTTAATGTTTGCCCATTTGTAGCAACCTTCGGTTATGTGGATCTTGATACCCCTGGCGTTCTTACCACCGTTCCTGAGGTCTTCGAGTCCGGTCACGCGGTATCCAAGAACAGCACATTCTTGGGACAACGTCCGGTTATTTCAAAGAATCCCCTGACATATGCCCATCACTACGTCTGGCAGACATATGCCGAAGTGGATGAGAGGAGACGTCACATTGGAAGTGCTATCCACACTCTCTTCGAAAATGGAACAGTAGGCGGTGGGGAATATCCTACAGTGGGTCTCTGGAGCTCAAACAGACCGGGTAATCTTCTTGCTCTCCGCATAATTCAGTCTGATAACCTCCAGCAGAGTGGGTAATTGTTGAATTGGCGTTGAGTGCATACGGAAAGGTGGGAGTCAGCCTTTATGACACTCTTGGCGATGAAGCTGTCGGTGCGTTTGTGAGCTGCGACCGGTTGAACACACCATGGTGCTAACTTCAATATTCCTCAGAATATATGTAAGATCCTAATCACGGGGGAACCGAAAACATTCTGATGGCCGTACAGCATCGACCATGCCCACCTTACCCTTATCTTCACGACATCGAATCACTTAGCTGCACTACTCAGGACAGCACCACGTCATCCTCATTTAAGGCTTATTGTGGTCATAGATGAACTAGAGCCCGAATCCAAACGGTTCGCAGCCGCTTGGTCACAAGCTATGGGTGTCAAACTCCAAGAATTACATGAGTGTATGTCGTATCTTATGTCTATGCCTCCTAGGCAATGACGGCTGTTTCAGTCGAGGAGTTTGGTAAGAAACACCGCCGTGATATCATTAAGCCTTCACCGAATGACGTTGCGACCCTTTGCTACACGTCTGTGAGTTCCATTCACGTTGGTATTACACAGCCCAATTGAGGTGAATCAATAACCAGGGAACTACCAGTATACCCAAAGGTGACATACAAAAGTCCGATCGATTGCTCCTCTGGGCTTATCGAACTTAGGTGTTCTGCTCACCCATGGTAACTTGGCCATAGCGGCCAAATCAAATCTATATGGATATTCGATTGACTCTGAGCGTGTCACGTTGTTGTCCTACCTTCCGCTGGCACATATATACGAGGTCTGTTGGTAGTTAACTGTTTGCACCTTTTCCTCTCAAGGTACGGCCACAGCGAGTGATTCAGTTGGCGGTCATTGCTCTTGGAGGAGCCATCGGCTTTTACACGGGCGATCCCCTTCGGCTGCTCGAGGACGCGCAAGTCCTTAAACCAAATTTCTTCCCCGCAGTGCCCCGGGTTTTGAATCGCATATATCAGGCCGCTATGGTTGCGGGAAATGTCCCCGGCCTGAAGGGCGCTATATTCCGACGCGCGGTACAGACAAAGCTCGATAATTTGCATTCAACAGGGGTAGTGTCACATCCGTTATGGGACCGATTAGTGTTCAGGAAGGTACGAGAGCGTTCTGCGTCCTTGCGATCGTGCACAAACGTTGCAGGTAGATTCAAACCGTTCTGGGAGGCAACGTGAAGTTGGTGACCTCTGGCTCTGCTCCCATCAGTGCCGAAGTTCTCGACTTTCTCAAGATAGCTCTTGCCTGCGACTTATTTGAGGGTAAGCTCTTTGTTATTTCATCGTCCGATAACTGACCATTTTAAATGTCTCAGGGTGAGGGAGACAGCACTTTCAATTTAATGACATTTAACCTATTTCAACTTTTTTAGCTATGGGATGACTGAGAACTGCGCTCTCTGTACAAGATCTCTTGCAGGGGACCCAACATCGAGTGGAACCGTTGGTCCTCCCCAGCCTGCAGTAGAAATGAAACTAGTCGATGTTCCAGCCATGAACTACACAGCAGAAGACAAACCGTTCCCTCGAGGAGAAATATGTTGTCGGGGTCCGGGCGTTTTCACCCAGTATTACAAAGGTCCGTTGGACTTGTTACGGCCTATTAAACGTCGCTGACGAAAGATGTTAGACGAAAGAAATACCAGGGAAGCTATTGACGCCGAAGGTTGGATACACACCGGCGACATTGGAGAAATTGACGAGTATGGACGATTTAGGATTATTGATCGCATGAAGGTGCGCATGACGTAGTTTACTAGTCGCGTGCATCACTCAACTCGCGGATAGAATATAATGAAACTCGCGCAGGGCGAGTACGTTGCCTTGGAGAAAATTGAGGACGCCTACTCCCGCATCCCTATCGCTATGCAGGCTTTCGTCCACGGAAACGGGTTGAAATCGTACCTTATCGGGGTAATCGTCCCAGATCCCATGCAGTTTGCCGCATTTGCTTCGCGGGTCCTCGAACGTAGGGTGGACGCAGCAAATTTGCAGGCGTTGAAAGAGCTCTGCAGGGATCCGCGCATTGTGGATAGCTTGCTGGTGGAACTGAATGGGGTAGCCGCGAAGAGTCTCAAAGGGTGTGCTATCCTTCTTTGTGGGTATCAACTAATGGTATGACTAATGGAACTCGCATAATTGAAGATTCGAGCAACTTAAACGCATACACCTGAGCCTTGATCCTTTCAGTATCGACGATAATACGTTGACACCAACCCTGAAAATCCGAAGGTTTGTGTCGGATGCTTATGTACAATGAGACACTCACGTTCCCAACCGTGTAGGCGCGACGCATATAACAAATATAATGTGGAACTTGACGCGCTCTACGCGCTCCCTGATCCATCCACTTCTGTGTCAAAAGCTGCAAAGTTGTGAATGATTGACGGAGGCCCTCGTGTCTCTCGTTCATAACGTATGTGATCCCAAATAGGCCTGTACCCTACACAATCACCTGTGTTCTGCATTTCTCGTGACGTAATCATATACATAAATATGGCGCGTTAAAGCACCTTTCCTTCGCAAACGATCTGAGAGCGTCACGATTCACTGTGATAATTGTCGAAGGATCCTGGGATCGTCGAACTTGTGGTACGCTGTATTATTAGGCCTGAAAAGCAGTAAGGAACGCACAGGCCACGTGAGTCCAGATCGCGTGTATCGTACGACATCGTTTCACGCATTCGAGCACAACACAAATAGCCCCTGCATAGCGCACCGACAAAGGTGGGAGGCGTAACAGCCCAAATGGTCCTGCCAGTGTAGTGACGAGTTGATAGCCGATTGATCCCAGATCGCAGTCCAGTCCACATTACACCTTCTTAACATAGGCCGATGAAGCGGGCGTGAGCCGCTCCGATGGTGGGTGGCGACTTAGCGTATAATTATAACACGACAGACATCCTTCTGATTTGTTTGCTACCCAAAGAAAGCTGACCGTTCACTGGCAGGCTATCCCCACATTGACTCTGATAGTGATACGATTTGATTCCGAGATAGAAGCATAGTTTACCGACCCCTATCATACGAGAAATGCAAACTGTAAGCTATTCTAGATAAGGAGGAAAATGCGATATTAGCCAATGAGAGAGGTTGCCAAGGCATGGAAATTACCCCAGGGCGGCCATCACCATTACGCGAAAAATAGATGGAATCGGATTTCATGCACAAGCTCCTCGCTACCGAAGAGTGCACAAAGGCCTATTGGAAGAGATGCCCTCTACCCAACAAAGACCATCGATCGATGGCAACCGTGGGCAATATATGCCATTGACTCGGATATGAACGGCATGTTGCGGGATCATCAAGACTTGACAGTTCCTCTACATGCACACTAGTACTGGGCATTTTACAAATGTAAACCAATTCAGTCGGCTAAATACTGCAATCTGATTGGTTGGTCGAGAGCAACTGAATTTGTGAAAATGCCCGCAGTGACATAGTACAGGTACAGTACTGTACGCTCAGTGGGACAGCCAGCCGATTCCGATTCAAGCGAATCCACGTGACCAGAAGATGTGACACGTCATCGGGTCATCGATTAGGGGAACAAAGTTGGCTGGCATTTTCGGTTAAATACAGACTTCGTACAAAAGAGCGAATAGATCCCAATATCATAGGTAAAATAAGTAGTGGTGGATATGGTCTTGCGGTAAAACGACAAAACGGGGCAGGGATCTGATAATAGTTACATTGTGGCGATAAAGATCCAAAAAGTAGTCCGTCGGGGAATAGTCGATGTACAGTAAAGCGTGGACATAGATTACCATGAGTCCCAAGGTGCATCAGAGCATCGCCATTTGTGAATGCAAGCAAGGGAAAACAAAGGTTGATTTCAGTTATATTACTGAATGTCGCGTTGGCGCAGCCTCGGCTGATAAGATGAGGTCAGATTGACTCGAGCTCGCTCGGTGTAGGAGAGGGCAGCGCGACTGAGGCCGGAGAGAGGGCCCGATCCTGCGGGAGATAGGGAGCCGGGACAAGTGGTGTCTCATAAGAAGCGTGACGTTGAAATGGATTCCGAGTGTGTATGCGGGAAATAGGGGAGGCTATAGACCCCAGTCAGCAATTTTATGGGCGCTAAGATCGGGAGCCGTAGACGTACCTAACGGACCGGAATTAAAAAACCCTGGAGGCGTTTCTGGTCTCACGTCATTTTCTTCATTTTCACGAAGTGGGGGAGCGCGAGAGTTGACGGGAGCTCCCAATTGTTTTACTGGAGTGCGAGAATCGTCCCGCGGAAGAACAGAAAGGTTATCGATCCCGCTCAGGGGCTTGGATGGGAGGGTAAGAGTGCGGTCATGGAGCGAAGAAATCGGGTATCTGAGGGGACGGAGGATGGGAGAGCGCGGAGGGAAAAGGGAAGGTCTGAGGATGGAGAGAAATTCCTCTAAGGCCTCCGAGGGCAGGCTAGACCTTGGAGAGGCGCGAGGAGATGCCTTCGGGGACTTTGAGTCGGGATCCAAGTGGAGGAGGGCATCGTCGTCTAAGGGGGATTCGGCGGAATGCAATCTGTCATCTGGATCTGCGGGAGCGGAGGCGATTCGAAGGGGATGTTGACGGTGGGGGGATGGGATATGAATAGCAAAGTTAGACAGCCTGACGGGGCGGGGAGCGACGAGGGTGACGTTGTCTGTGTTGGAGGGCATGGGAATGGGAAGGAGCGTGAGGGGAGGGTCAGGCGAGGCTTGGCGGCGGGAAGAAGGGAAGGTCACACGATCATGTGAGTCACGCGGGCGGTGTTGGAGGTCGAATCCCATCGACGTAAAAGCCGGTCAACTTTAAAAATGAGAGAGTATTTAATCCCCAGTCCCATTCCCTCGTTTTTCCGTGCTTGTCCCTCTTTTCGAGCACATGACGCAACGTGGCCAGCTCTTTCGCTCTCCTTCCCCGCCTTGCCACGATCATTGCACGTCTCTCAATGAATCTTGTCCTCTTCTTCCACATCCTACTCCCAACAACCTAGAGTCCCAAGCATCCTCCCCTCCCGCCAAGCTCTACCCTCCATCTTCCCCCCTGCCAAAGGCTCAATTGGTTTGTCTATGCCTCATCCGTCTCGTTGACCCCATTGCCTTCACCCAAATTTTTCCTTACATCAATGAGATGATGGCTCACCTCCATATTACCAACGATCCTTCCCGTGTCGGTTTTTACAGCGGCTTGGCTGAGAGTGTTTTTTCCATTTGCTCCCTTTTCTCGATTTATCAGTGGGCTCGTCTCTCTGGTGCGCCCTGCCATTTTTTTTTTTTTTTTAATATCATCTGATCTTACCTCTTACCTCATTCTTACTTAGACGTAATCGGTCGTCGGCCCGTAATTTTCACTGGCATTCTTGGTGCGAGTCTCGCGACTTTGCTCTTTGGCTTACAACACACCCTTGCCGGCATTTTACTCGTGCGGTGTATCGGTCAGTCACTTTTGGTCACCCATCTTCTACATCAATCACGACCATCATTGCAGGAGGTTTTTTTTCAGGCAACACGGCCGTAATCTACTCGGTATTGGGCGAAATTACCGATTCCACGAATCAGGCCATCGCGTTCCCTATCTTCGCTCTTGCATGGCCATTCGGTTCTATCATAGGGTAATCCATCTTATCCATCGATTCTACTATCCTGACCAATCTGCTCGGCAGTCCCCTTATAGGTGGAACATTCTCAAGACCTGCAAATACATTCCCTAATTTATTCAATCACGACTTTTTCCGCTCCTACCCTTATTTCCTTCCCGGTTGTATAGCATCCATCATTTGCTTAACTGGTGCCATCTTTGGTTATGTCTTCCTTGAAGAGGTCAGTTCTCTTCACAACTTCCCCACTTTGGCGCTCACTTGTAATCGTAGACTTTGCCCAGCAAACGTCGAGGACTTCTCAATTCGATTACCGAGGAACACCAGGCACAAAAATCGACACCATACACTTTTCGGATGCTTATGTCCGTGCCCATTATACGTGCCCTCAGTTTGTCTGGAGCCGGGCTCAGTTTCACGTATACCGCCTTTGATGTACTCTTTGTCCTTTTCTGTTACTCCCCCATCGAATCTGGTGGTCTCGCACTTTCTGTATGTTACACCCCACTTTCGCTAGAGGTCCATTAATTTACTGTTGTCAGGCCGCAGAGATTGGTTGTTGCCTTGCTATTGCAGGCTTTATCTCTTGTGCCCTCCAGCTGTTTGTTACGCCCATCCTTCTTACACGTTGCGACCATGTCCGCGTGTACAACAGGTGCATCGGTCTTTGGCCTTTTTGCTTCCTCGCCTTACCACTCCTCAACATGGTCGCCCGAATTGGCGTTCCGATGATGGACCACAAAGTGAGGGAGGAAGCTCTACACCTGACAGATGTGGACCGCCGTGTGCAGGCGATCGTGTGGTGCGGTATTGCGGCGCTGTTAGCGTTATCGAGGCTGGGTTGCCTGGCATTTGCGTGCGTAGATGCATGCTTCACATTGTTTATATGGAGGTTAAAATTCCGTCGTTTTAGGCTTAGCATGATATTGGTCAAGGAGAACGCACCGACCCCTGACTCTCTCGGGGCGACAAATGGACTTGTCCAATTCGCGATGTGCTTTACTCGTTCATTCTGCCCTGCTCTCGCAAGGTGAGCAAACGATGAAGCCTAATAGTCTTGATGTGTGTCAATATCTGACATACGTATCCTCCTAGCTCGCTCTTTGCATCGTTGGCTAGCAACAAGATCCTCTATGGCAATCTCTGGGTTGTCATTATGGCAAGTATTTCGTATGTCTGCAGCTTGCTTGGCAGCCAAATCGAGCGTGGTCGAGAGTCGTCCAGTAATGCTCGCGATTGTGGGTTAAGTGAATAGGGTTTTGCCGTCTGCACAATCACAACATTTCTTGGGCTTCCTGGAAAACGTTGTTCCGTTGATGATTCATGTTTCCCTGTTGTACGCGGTAACTTTAGATTGAACCATGAATGAATTGATGCACCCAATTCATAGATCGTCGGCTGCTCTCCAACTCATGCAGTAAGATGGACAGACTTTCCGCCATGGCCTCATCTGAATGGAAATAATCGTTCAGATTTCGGGATCTAGTGTTTGATTTCGCCTGGTGCCATGGAGAAAGTGCGTCCATCCCCCATAATGGATGTAAAATAACCCTATCCATACTTTGAAGAATCGCGCGAAACCTAGTCTATGGCGCTGGTGACTGCACTCGCAGCGGCATTCATGCAGATGCCTAGGTCTCGTGGAGTAGGTTTCAATGTGATTCACGATTCCTTGTTAGTGTTGATTCGTTCAGATAGGAAGTCTAGCAATTCCAATGCGGAAGGAAAGCGGACTCCAATGACTTGGCGATGTCAGTTAATGAAATTAATGAAAGCTAGGCGGAAAAACAGAAGTGAGACAGGGCGGATGCACCTAAAACTTTTGCCGTAGTATTTATTGTATGTATCTTACTAAGAACACCAAAATTGATGAACATCGATACCTGAGCCATGAGAGCGTTTCCCAGGATCCCCAGTCGTCTTTGAGGGAGTGATTGCGTGATTGGTGACCATTTTGTATGACTGTTTAATGCCGAAAGCTGTGGGTGTGTCAGTACTCGATGAGGCCGACTTGAATGAGTCGAGAGCTACTGAAATAGTCAGTCGAGCTTTGGTTCGGCATGTGTGCACGCGACGGTTCCATCTCGTGCAGTTGTCACCTTTCGCACCGTTCAATTGATTCGCAGCCCATTTTGCTTGAGCATTTCGTGGAGGGACAAGGCTTCCAGGTCTTTGTGTTCGTCACCACCGAGCGAGCATCCTCTACCCAATCACCAATGGCGGATAAATTTGACATACGTCACTGAAGGTTTGGTGTTACACTCCAAATTTGATTTCTTGCAGAATCGCCGGAAGGAACTTGAGATAAGTGCTGTAGATCCACGAGGCTGATATATAGCGGCCTAGAGGAAGCTGGCAACCCACACGCTATTTAATTGATCTGCTTTGATAGGAGTCGAGGTACTTCATCAGGAAGTGGGCGGAGTGAGAACCATCTCTCGTTTTGATTTGAATATTCGCTCATCGCAAGAAAGACCATGACGGGCGGCGTGGGAGAACACGTGGATCGTTTGTGGCATATATCGTACCACAACAGCACCATGACATATCATATGATACAGCAATGGCATCGTTGTTTTGGACCATCGCCCAGAAGACGAACGCACTGATTTGGGTTTGTCAAGGGAGGCTGTTGATGAGAGTGGCCAGGACGGACATGGACAGCTCCCTGTTCATGTGCGGTGTCCTAGAATAGATTATCATGATCATCCTACTTGATTTACTAAAGCCGGGAAGATCAGAAGTTGGACAATTGATAGGCCTCATCAGTGAGCCTTGGCTTACAGTAACCAAGGCACTGCATCTGACGGATTTGGTGAAAACTGGAAAATTACTGCGAGCGGCTCCGTCGCTGGTCGGGAGATGCCGACGATGGCAAGGACCGGGACTGTATTCTATCGATAACGTGCAGGCCACTAACTCATCCAAGTCCGAGTCAAAGATGACCACCATTTCTGGTCAGATTATGGGACGCGCGAGTACATTCAAAACGGAGGTCAAACACAGTCACAGTAGGTTACTTGACGCAGGGCCCTCCGAGAGTCCCAACCCATCTGCAAAACTCCTGCGAGACCAACAATGTGCCAACCTGATTGCCAACTACAGTATTTTGAGTTCAGCGAGTCACACGGAATGGATAGATCACCACCGCAGATGTTGTGATCAGGCTTGCCTACCCCAGGAATGACGCATTAACGATCGTTTAACGGACACCAGGCCAGAAACTATGGCTTCAGTATCAAGCACGGTCCAGGATAAGAAGTCATGCATATTTGCACTGGCCTTAATTGATGACCTTATAAGTTGATACAGGAGGAATGTCATTCTAATACGAGAAGACCGTTGGCGGCGTAGTTGGCGTATTTGATGTTTAGAATTCGACTGGCTGGTGAGATGTCGGGTCTACAGGCAAATTGCTACCTGAAAGCAGAAATCATCAAGAGCATCTGGGCGTCCCTCGCATCGCACGGTCTTGGAAAATCCAGCCCTTGGCATCTCGTCATCCTTGCGAATTTGAATTGGAAGAGATATTGCAAGCAGGTCGGTTCCGATTCCCTAGGGACATCTTTGCACGGTGCCGTATTCAGAGGGCGTAGCCACATCCAAGCTCGTGTCGTGGACTCGGACCTCATGAAACAGCAACAACGTCGGCGGAAAAGATAAATGAATCTGAATCATTCTCACTAGTGGTCTCAGAGACGCATTACAGTGTATCGGCCGCTGTATCATATGTCCCGCGACTCGTGCGCGCGAGACCACTTCCTCGTTTGATGGAACTCGTAAACTTCCGTGACATGTATCTTCTCCGCAGCCGTCTTTAGTGCGTTATTGCATTTTGTCACACCCGGCGACCACGCACCGCAATGATGTGTGCCATTAGTACAAAAGCGCAGAGCATGAGATGTAACATCAAGGCGAATGATTACATAGATAGGCTCTTCCTAATCGTAATAGGTGCGTTGTTTTCCGCCGGTCGTTCGTGGCACAAGTAGTTACAGAAGTCATCGTCTTCGTTGTGATTGCGCACGCCACACTTCGGGCGATGGACTGTTATTTTTAAGTCTACTAGTGAGAATGATCTGCGCAGATGATATAAGCCATAAACGGGGTGCGGATAGTGATGGATGGTCCAAAATGACATGGGTCTGTGCCTGAACCGAGAGTAATTACGTGTTGATACGGTATCACTGTAGCACCGGGCCAGAACTCGGGAACGATTGTACACATCACATCTAGATAGGGCACCAATGGACAATAGAGGGGCCAATAATGACAGCGACGAGAATCGGGAGGTGTTAGGGCCGACATCACGGAGATGGGCGGGAAAAGTGGGTGTACCAACAACGGAAATGCAGTGAACCATGATTATAAGACCCCAGGGGACAACCGGACAACATCAGCCCGAGCCACTCAGAGTTAATATGCCTCGAATGCGGCGATATTCACCGATCGTAGTAAACTTGAGTCATGTTCGCATTCGAACGGGTCTTGGACGTATGGACGAATAGCTCAAGCTCGAGCACATTAATTAGTGTTACTTTCTTTTTACCGATGTTGTCAGCCCTCGCACTTCTATACGATACGTCATTGGTTGTGTCAGTACGTCTCGGGAGATGGCGCGGCCCGAAGAAGTACCAACAACGCACTAGACTGCGACCATACCGAGTTTCAGAGTATCCAAATTGACTCCGGTGACAGCAATCCTGGGTCCCACTCCTTCGTCTTCTTGACCGGGAGCAGTAGAATTGCGGTTAGACAGGATCTGTTGCAAAATGGTTTCATTATGCTGCGAGCCTGACATCCATTGCGACAGGTTGAAAAAGGCAACGGAACAGGAGTATGATCCATAGAACCTTGGGGAGAAGCAACACGAGTCCTAGTCGAAAAAGATGGGAGCTTCGCCGGAGATGCTGGGAAGAGAACAACACGGAAAGGGCTTGGGAAGGAAGGATGAAAAGAACGACCCAGGGCCAATGAGAGGTGAGAGTCACTCCGTGGCAATTCGGGGTTTGCTGAGGTCCATCAGCCTTGCTGTGAGCGATCAGAGGATAACAACAGTGCCGTAGGTGTCGGGCGTGTCGTAACTTACTCTCAATCATCCGCAATAACTACACCAGCCGAGATCCAGCTCGCCGAGACACTGGTGGCTGCTAAGCCCCACGCGTAATGTTAAGCGGCGGGTATTCTCCCAGACACCCACGACCGTTCGTTCGTACTGAGAGACTCAATTCTAACTGGCCTTGTTTTGTCGAGGGAACCGACTCGCTCTAGCTTGACATAGGCTGCTGCTCCGTCATTTACGGCAGTACGGCAGACCTCTGTTCTTCGCGGACTGGTTCACGATGCGTGCATTGATATTCACTGAACACTCACCTGTCCTCGATACTCATGCATCTATACAAATGCATTCTCCCCTCATATAGCCTGGCTTGCACTGTCCATCAACTTGATTGATGGTCAGAGACTTTAATCTATGCCACATGGGGCGTTAGATGTCATCGCCTATATCGCTGTCACCTGCACCTGAGACAGGGTATACAGTGCCCCAAAAAACTGATCAAATGTTTTGCACTTTCTCAAAGTAGAAAAACATTTGATTTGTTTTTGGGGGCACTGTAGGCTATGTTGTGAGGGGCTTGACTGTATTAGCAAACAGCTCATGGCCCTACCTCGCCACGTGTGAGTGATCACGATAGCTTCGCCTCAGCGGTCAGTGTGACAGCCAGTAGTTGATGTATATTCTCCGTGGCGTCGAGGCCGGTGATGAAAGCCGTCATCCGATCGCAGCCATTGTAAAGCCAAGCATCTGTTCCAAACATCATTAACTCGGGACTTGCACGTGGCCGGACAAAGCTCTTGGCAATCTACAATTGTCGTGCTTCATGCGGCGGTGATATATTGGAAAGTGTTCGCTTGGGCGGGTAAGACAGTGAGAACGAAAGTGGGGACTTGAGGCCATCCCAGGGCGCACTGCACCGATTGATTGCTATGATGACGATGGTTCCAGTCTATACAAGCGGATCTGACGGCAAGCGCCAGCCAACAGTGCGCAGTAGATAGGACCTCTACGGAGGTTTTAGGCTTGATATTGTCCCAATGTAATTCTGAGAACGTGAGTACTGGTCGCCATGGCTCTTGGGACTTCCTCTAACTTGATTGAAACGAAAATGTTGCGAACCCTTGATGATGATTGTGCACACTCCGCTATGAGGATGACTGAACCCAGTAGTTCCGTGTTGAATCACTGTTGATTGCATGTCCAGTCTGTCTGTGAGGGAACGAAGGCGCCGATGTCCAGCCCTGTTTTGACTTTGTCAGGTGATGATGGATTGGACCATCAGCCTCTGACTGTCCGCAGCTGCGCGCTACAACCGTCGCCAAGCCCCAAATCTCGCGGATGGCGCGCATGGAAAGAATAATTACCTGCGTATTAGGCAAAGAAAGATTAATTAGGTCTCATTCAAAGCGGAGCGGTCTCTTTGGAGACAGGAGCTGTTTGAGAGTGCATGCGATCCTCTCGCTCAAGACCCCCCTCATCTCAAGTCAGGGCATCAACTCCGATGCAGGTATACATGATTCGCCGATATTGCCGATGTTGCTCCATGTAATAAACATCTGTCTGGGGATACCGTAGGTGGTATTAGTAAGCTGTGTTTCACGGCAAGAAAAAGTACCTCAAACCTTGCACTCGTCGGAGAACCTCCACTAGCGTATTGATGACGCCGCACGAGGTACCATGCGCGCGATCCCATCGACAATAAAGCAGTCAGTTATGCACTGCCGTCGGCAAAGATGGTTTTGCCCATAGCACCGTCGTCTAGATTGCGCTCCCGACGGCGTCGAAGGTGCTCTCATACAATTCTGCATCCTCCGCCTATCTATGTTTCCATCCGCTATGTGCGAGCGAGATAGACATGGACAAGAGTCGCGTGCGCATCACCTCGAATTCGGGCGCAGGCGCGGGTGCAAGGACCGTGATGCGGATAATAGTCGCCGGGCCTTGACCCTGATCTGAAGATGTTCGCAAAGTACGGGTCTGAGTCGGGTATATGCACCACGGCTTGGAGGCGATCAGAGCCGTCGGGACATTTCTATATCCCAAAATCTGACCTGAGCGGGACAAACTGCCCTTTCTGGGTCACGTGGGTACCTAACCGCAGTTACAGTAGTTAAACAAAGTGGATATCCAATACACCAACAACCTTACTTGGATATGTTCAACCAACGGTTGCGTGATTCTCCGTGGTATCACATTAACTTATGCTTCCCACATGAGCTGTGGGTACGCCAACATTCTAATTGTAAAGGCTGTTGACTCAGGTCCCATCACGAGGGCTGTAGCCGACATGGCAGAAGCGCAAGATCCATCAGGCGCCCATGTGAAACCGAGTTGGCCGCGTCCGTTCACGCCAGCAGTCGACGGCCACGGACATATTCGTCGGTGGCACGAATGTGGGAGTTGTTCGATCTGCCTGTGGCGTTTCGCATCAGTGTTCATCAGTCAGGGGAAGTAGATGGAGGACACCCTTTGACAGGAACCTCAAGGCGCTTCGTAGGTTCCGGAGAAAGCATGCTGACAAGTGGCGTGCTGGAAAGCGCCCAATATTTAAATGAGGTGTCTCACCAGACAGGAATTACTATAATAAAACAGGCAGCGTGTGCTTCTCATTGTGAATCTATTAATAAACAGGATCCATGAATGCATGTGTCGAAGTATGTATGTATGTATGTGCAATGATGTGTTATCTGGAAGCAGGGGGTGTGAGCGGTTGTATGCGAGTGCCGAACAGACGGACACTTACGATGAGTGAGGGAAAATTTTGATGTTGCTATGAAAGTAGTGTAGTTCCAAGAAGAAAATGCATGCCAAATCACTTTGAAAACCGGCGGTGCGACCTGATGCCGTTCAGGCCTCGTAATACGGTCTCGGTGGCCCGTCGCTTAGAAACAGAAGATGGAACAGCAAGGTCGTCCTGTCCACCTTGTGTTCGCTTTCGCTTCGAGCTCGAGCTCGTGTACGGCGGGTGAGATAGATCCTCGTCCGGGTCGGGAAGTTCAAAGTTATCAAGAAATGCAGGTGGTCGATATGGAAGCGGCTTGGGTGCCAATAATGGCGCGTTACACACCACATGGAGAAACTCCGGGACCGGTGTAGGTGGCGCTGCCGTAGACATCGGCGATCCGGGGTCCGAGGGGGAGACGGCAGATGCTGAGAGGCCGCGTAAATGGAGGTCAGAACCGGTGCAAGAGAAGACTCACGTTCCAACCCAGGCATCGGGAGAGAAATGGGGAGCGTAGGTAACGCAGAAAGTGCTGGAGCCGCTTGGGCACGCAGCGAGTGTGGTTGTGCCCTCACACGGGAGGAGGAGTGAGGGTGTAGAGGCCTAGACATGGAGGAACTGGCCACGGACTGTCCCAGACGATGATGTGGCCGGCGGCGGGGTGGAGGAGGATTCGATGGATAGTCGAACCATGATGGGTCTGGTTTGGCAAAGGCGGGGACGTCGAGGCAGGAGGGGCCCCACTGGCCGAGGGGAGAGGGGAGAGGATGGGCAGAGTGGTACATCATGATAAGGAGGAGGGAAGGGGGAAATGAAGGGGAGTGGAGGGGTATAAGAGGGGCGGCATAATATAATATATGTGGGTGGTAGGGAAACGCGATGGTACCACATAGAGAGATCCACAGCACCAGGCCGACCCGCCAATTCAGATCTGCCGATTCAGATTTGCGCTGCGCCCGTAGCGGTCCATCCTCGTCCCCCTCTCACCACCCTACGTATCTCGTTCCCCGAAATTCCCGTGCTTCTCTCCCTCGTAATGGCGGCACTTGATTCGTAATCTGCAAGCAAATATAAAGGTCTGTGATCCGACTCCGACTTCTCCTACACAACCGTTCCCCGCTCATTCGCATCATCACAAGAGGCCCTGCCTGATGAGCTACTTCGCGACCTTTCCGACCCTAAATTAACAGGGTCATCTCTCATAAAAGCACGCATCATTAGATCAAATCATCTCGTGCTTAGCGGCCTTAGACGGAAACGCGTCGTCTTGGATTGGCTAGTCCCTCACGGTTTCTGACAAGACAAGAGAAGGCCGCCCATGACTTTTATATTATCCCCTTTGACACAATCGCACGCATTCAAATACACCCATCTTGCGCCGTTCCTACAATGCATCGCACTGTCCACCAGCGCCCGATTGCTGTTGAAATTCCTCTTCTCGCCTGGCCTCAATAGCTCCTAACAACGACAGGCAGCCATGATGCACCCATCCTGATCTTTGGGGGTAACTGCCCCCTTCGGGACCCTCTCGTTCCTTTTATGGCCAAGAAGCCTGTTTAGATCTTGTCAGAGTCTGCCAAGTCATCTCGTGGGTGAATAATAGGTGCCACTGGCGCACATTGACACATTAATGCTTCCAGTGGAAGCGTGCTCTGTTCATCGTTTTCCAAAAACGTTGCTGCGCCCGAAAACTGAGCCAAAACCTTCCCCTATTATTACCTGCGCAGCAAATGGCACGAGTTCTGTGACTGCCATTACGAGAACATCCAGTCAGCAGCTTACCCTACAAGCTGGTTTCCAACTGCCAGCTGTAACGTATACCATCGGAGGTCGGGATCGAAAAATGTAATCACAGCGAGTGATCGTACTTTGAACATGTGTCATTTCACCCTTCCCCTGACAGAAGCGAGATAATTCCAATTTGGTGTCATGCGGAGTTGGCACCTTTCATGACCTCCTAAAATCACCCACATTAGGGACATGTGCCAAGGTGCAAGGCACAGAGACACATATCCGGCTTTCTGTAGTTGCAGTGCTGGTATGATCTCCCACCCTTTGTAATTAACAACCGTCATGATTGTGCCACTGGTCATGCCAACAGACAGTATAACTTTATTACGATATGACATGAAAATTTCCCGTGAGAATGCGTTCCAGCTAGACTTTGTTCAGCACTCATCTGACCCGATGAGGCATCCGGCAGATAGTGCGCATTTGATACAATTTTCCCCTCCAGGAACGAAGTGGGCCATGTGTTTGATTGAGAACCCTTGGCAATAGCCCCATATTGTGGTCCGGGGGGAAAAGAATAACCTGCGGTGCACAGTACAACACAGGATCTGGACTTGTAGTAAGTGGCGGGCTATATATAAGGAGAATGCGCAGAAAAGCGAACGCAGAACCCTACCGTCGAACCAGTCCATCCAGAAGCTTTCCGCCGAGACAGAGTTTGAACTATCAATGACTCTTCATATGTATGATTCTTGGGCCTCGTTGGTGAATGGCACAAGGTGTGCCAACTAAAAGTGCTCACGAGGCTTACGGCGCTCTAGCCATAGCCATGCCATGCTCGTCTTTGTCATGTGGTGCGGTATCCCGCGGCGGTTCCCTCCGCGCAGCGGGAGCCCATCCCCTCGGAATCATGGCCATACCGGTTTGATCGGTCCTGAGCGAGGCGAGACGAGGCGATGAGAGTGGGTCAAAAAAAATCAGATAAGAACATTTGAAGCCGGAACAACATTATTTTATTTGCAAATTGAAAGGCAAAACTCATCTTCGACTCGCTAGTGATGAGTGCCTCGGCCTCGCCACAGATCGTCCAAGGAGTAAGGAGCAACGCTGGATCAACCGTTTGTGCACCGACACGCGTAAAAGATGCGGGAAACAGCAACTTGGGCACATTTGGGGTGTGTGCTTCCTCCCCATCGCCTTCTTCTTCCTAATATAAGCGCCTTCTTGGCATGGAATCCTGTGACTCAATCCATGTGTAGGTCAAGTCTGGCCTTGCCCAGATGCTAAAGGTGTGCATGTCCTGCCGTTCGATTACCCTTACGTCCTTGACATTCAGTAGGGTGGCGTCATAATGGACGTCGTCAATGCAGAACAGGTGCGCATGCCGTACGCCCACTGCACGCTTCCGTGGTAGTCATTAATGGCTATCCGCTTACCGCCTCAATGCACTATTTTTATACCAAGGCCCGGATAGCTGAGGAAGCTGGCGCATGTGCCGTCATGGCATTAGAACGTGTGCCTGCGGATATTCGTGTTGCAGGCGGTGTCGCACGTATGGCAAGTGCGAGGCTTCGTCACCGTACATCCTGGTACTGAAATGTTATGCCCTTTCTTTTTGCACTTCCTCTTTCCAGAGTGACCCTCATATGATTAAAGAGATCGTTGAGGCCGTTTCCATTCCTGTAATGGCTAAAGTGCGGATCGGTCATTTCGTCGAGGCTCAGGTAGCGACTTTACCCGTAAAATAAGGGCGCCTCATAAAACTCATTCCCGGGTCATTCCTAACTCTAGATATTACAAAGCATTGGGATCGACTACATCGACGAGTCAGAGGTACTGACACCCGCGGATGAAGAACACCACATCAACAAGCACGCGTTCAAGCTGCCGTTCGTTTGCGGTGCGCGCAACCTCGGCGAGGCTCTCCGACGCATATCGGAGGGCGCGGCTTTCATTCGCACCAAAGGAGAAGCGGGTACAGGTAACGTCGTGGAAGCAGTGCGCCACCAGCGTGCCGTCGCTGGCGAAATCCGCAAGGCGAGCGTGATGACGGAGGACGAACTCTACGCGTACGCCAAAGAGATCCAGGCACCGTTCCACTTGCTCAAAGAGACTGCGCGCCTGAAACATCTCCCTGTGGTCAACTTTGCCGCAGGTGGCATCGCCACTCCAGGTGCGCAGCTGAAAACTTTCCCATCTCCTCATACCTCTAGTTGATGCGATGCTTCTCCACCGCGGTTGTTCTATCCTACGTAAACCAAAAGCCGATGCTGCGTTGATGATGCAATTGGGCAGCGATGGAGGTCGGCAGTATATTCCACCCTAGCATGCGAACGCAATTAATTACCTCTATTTTAAAGTGTTCGTCGGTTCGGGCATCTTCTTGGCAAGTTTTTCCAATATAGGACCCGCAACCAATTTGATGAGTTGTCAAATTTGATACAGTCCGGGGATCCCGCGAAGCGCGCTCGTGCGATCGTGCAGGCCGTGAGTCCCTAACCGAGCGCCGCCTTTCATTTCTATCACTGAAACAGCCTCCAGGTTACACACTATAATAACCCGAAAATTCTTGCGGAGGTACGGACTCAGTTTGATTCGAATCCGGTGTTTCGATTTGTGATGGTAAACGTGAACGGACGTGAAACAGGTCTCAGAGAACCTCGGCGCGCCTATGGTGGGGTTGTCAATGTACGTGTAGTGTTGCGTCGTGTGGCATGTTGCGCCGTTCTGATTAAGCAATCTTTTAGCGACTCAAACCTCAAAGGAGGGCGACTGGCGGATCGCGGATGGTAAAACAAAACGCAGGGGGGCAATTTGAAGGTAGAACGTGTAGGAGAGTATCCATCACTTGTAGCGCTACAGAGGGAACGGAATGGCACAAGGTGTGAATGATGTCATATTAGGCGGCTATGAATGGTACCATATCAGTAAAACGTACGGCACACCGTTGTCAACTGGACATACGGTACGGAACTTACACGATGCCCTCCAACAATCCAAAGGAATCTCTCAGACAGTTCATTTCCGTTCGCCCGCTTTTTTCATGTGGTCAATTCATTCCTAACTCAGTTAATCCGCAGCGGGATCCCAACGCACATTATATTTTTGATAGTGAGCGCGACGCGTCACAATCCGAAGTTTGTCGAGAGGGCAAGAACAAGGCTCGGGAGTGCATAATTGTGCGTCTTTCCGCTCACGAAGATTCAACTTGTTCACACTTTTTGGGGAAAAAAAGCTTCAGATGACCTCCAGAGAGTTGTTTGCAGCGATGCAGGTCCGTGATTCCCTTCTGCTATTATTTTTCACGCCCCCCACAGCGGGTTGCTTCGTTGTTTCTTGTCGCCTTGGAGTCACGGCATTAATAGTGATCATGTCATGGTCGTTTAGGATAATGGGTTCTTTTGTGCGTTGCCCATGGATCCAACTCGGACATACATCGAGTGCAAGCGTATTCCAAAGCCGTAAACACGTAAAGAACACCGTAACCCGATAACCTATCTTCCCTCACAAAACATCCGACGATCGCGCCCATCCAGCGTGCCCCCCTTCACACACATCGTATTTCCGTAATGAAAACAAGAAACAGAACCGAGTTCTTCTGGGCTCTAAGAATAAGAATCCGACACCTTGCCCGAATACTCATGTCCGACACCTAACCTCCCTGCACGTGCCTCCTCAACTTGTGCGGCCGCGGCTTTGCGACGCTCACCAGCTGCATACAGTTCAAGCAAACACATCTCGAGTTCATGTCTTGAGCGTTCAGCAGCGCGAATGAGCGGCTCGGCAGCAGCCTTCTGAGAGACGTTCAAACTAGCCAGACGTGCGATCTGCGGGTAATTTTTGCGTGAGGGGATGAGCACTTTCTAGAATGAAGTACGACTCGCCTCTTTATTAAGGCTTTCTTTAACGACCTCTTTTACTTCATGGGGAGGTATCGGGGGCATCCGGAAACCGGAGGAGGAACGGGATAGACTGGAAGCTGATGGGTTGGTTTGAGATTGAGAGGTTCGCGATCGTTTCAAGTTCGAGGATGAATTCAGATGAGGAGGAAGATGAGTCGTAGGTGGAGTCCCCACTGGAGGTTGAGGACTGAGCTTCCCTGGCTGATCGGTGGGCTGTGGACTGTGCCATGAAGCGGAATCGACCATTTTCACATCCTCGTTGATGTTTGCAGCAGGCTGCGGTGTCACCTTGCCCTTGCCCTTGTCTTGAGGGCTTGGAGATGCTGAAGTTGTCCGGTTTGGACGTGCTTCGGTTGATGATGAGGGCCGTGGAGATGCGGGTGACAGTGAACGGTCTCGTTGTGAACGCCTCACATCTGCCACACTGTCAGGTTGCAGAGGCGACTTTGCCTCTAGAGGTGCCGATAGTCTGGAGAGGAGTGGGGGGTTTGCTCTTAGATCTGGACTCGAGCGGACATCTGGAGAACGTCTTCGCGGTGAGCTATGACGTGGTGGAGGCGTCGGGGAACGCCAACGGCGATCTCTAGAGGCTGTGAGAAAATGTTAGGTTCAACGATTCGCCCGGGTCCACAACCAGAGAAAACCTACATGAACGTCGACGCGGTGACCATGATCGGTCATCCCGCCTCCGACTCCTGGAACGTCGACGCGGTGGGCTATTGCGACGACGGTCGCGGTCATAGTAATCACGGTCGCGTCCACGGTCATGATCCCTTTTTTCATAGTCACGGCCGCGATCGCGAATATAGCTGCGCGAGTCGCGACCATCATTATCGCGAGAACGGTCACGCCGGTCATAGTCTCTTCGGTCCCTTCTATCAGGTTCATAATGCCTACTTGGGTCATATCGTCTGTCGCCGCGACGATGATTGTCTCGCCCTCTCCCGTCCGAGTCGTAGCGAGAAGAACCGCGTGAGTCTCTGTAACGAGGACGATAATCAGGATGGTAGGAGTCACCGTAAGGGCGAGAACGGGGGGGAGGGGATCTATGAGGAGAACGCTGACGGCGACCTGGGATAGGGTCAAAGTCAGGCTTGGGTGGAAGAGTGGAAGACATTAGCAGCCTTGTTTGTCCCTTGTTTCTCATCCACCCATGTCCGCACGCCCAACTCTTTATCCTCTCGCCTCTCTCTCCCAGCTCAACTCGACCCCTTCAGCCCAGGATGCCGTTCCTCGTCATGTTGAAGATGACCTCAGAGCATATGGCTGCAAGCTGATACACCAAGCAGGCGTATTGCTCAATCAGTGCGTCTCCGTCTATCTTTGACCTATCTTACCCCCACACTCTAGGCGACAGAAAGCAAGTTGCAGTAGCCACAGCCCAGATTCTTCTCCAAAGATTCTTCTATGTTAGCTCTCTCAAGCAATTCAGTGTCGCCGTACGCGTGAATCACGTAGTCTTTCGTCGTTTCTTCTGACTGCCACATAGGACATCGGCATGGGGGCGCTATATCTATCTTCAAAGCTGGAAGAGTGTCCTGTCCGTATGCGCGACCTCATCAATGTATACGACCTCCTTCTTCAACGCGCAGCGCACACTGTCACGTCTGCGTCTTCGCCGCATCACCCATCCGAATTCAAGTACGCGCCAATGTCATACTTTGGCAACACGTTTTATGACCTCAAAGAGGCGTTGGTGGTTTCTGAGATGCAGATCCTAAAGAGGCTGGGATTCGACGTGCAGGTGGTGCTGCCATATGGCACGCTGGTCAACTACATGCGTCTGCTTGGGTTGACAAGTCGCAACGAGGTGGTATCAATGGCATGGGGCTACCTCAATGATGCGTGCGTTCTGACCGATTCTCGTGTGCTGTCTGACATGGAGCAAACCGAACACTGTATAGATTGCAAACACCAGTATATGCCCTGTACGCTGTGCCGACGGTGGTGAGCGCGGCGATTCTGCTCACGACGCGTCGACTGGGCATATCGTTGCCTTTGAGTGGGGAGAGTTGCTGGTGGGAATTGTTCGATGTTGAGTGGGACGACTTATGGAGTGTATGTGGGCACATCATGCGGTTATACCGGGAGCGAACGAGAGCAGAGCGAATTGAGATTCTCGGGCTGTTAAGCAAGAAGGACTTGCGACAATGGCTTGAAGGTAGAGTAAAATAAATAAATAATAAATAAAGCACTCTTGACCAGAGACGGCGACAATGCTCGACCACTGCTCAATCATGCACAAAGGTCTGCTTGCTCTCCCCATCAGTTCCTGTTGTTCATATACCACCAGGCGGAATCATCCTTTGGTCCCGCTCATTCACCCCGGAAACTTCTCAATTGGCCTCTTCCTCTGCATCCCCAGTTAATGGCCTCATCCGTGACACTCTCATAGAGGGTCGCACAGCGGAACAAAAGTATGAGAAGGATGGATATGCCGTCAAGTGGACGTTCGTCAATGATCTCGAATTGATCTTTGTCGTACGCACCTCTCTGCTTCTCTGTGTGTACATCCTTAACACATATTGCATTTCAGGTCGCATACCAGCGCATCCTCCAACTGACATACGTTGACGAACTCTTGGGTGCACTCAAGACTGTATTTGTCGAGCTTTTTCGGCCTTTCATCACTGCGTTTGTAGCTTCGCTCCGCGCTGTCAACAATACCGCCGTCGCGCTTTCTAATTCTGCATCCGAGCCGACCTGTTGGAATTTTGTAAAGGCATTCGAAGGCTGGGATGCTACTTTCGACAAACTACTCAAAGGTCTAGAGAACAAGGCTGCGGAGGTGCGCTCCTGTCACAGGTATCACGTCTGGCACTCACGCAAAGCCACGCGCGTCGTTTCAGGACCGTAAATCTCGTTTGCGCCATGCTGCTAGACCACCTCCGACTACCCCCAGCCCTAGTTCCAGTGACATTGATACTCGTGGGGATTATTCATTACTTTCTCCAACCTCCGCTCATGGCGGATATTAGCTCCTGCCGAGTCACATCCTGGAATAGTGGATGAGCAACACATCGCACGTAATGTCCAAGTGCTGAAAAACAGGCTCCGGGGACGAGGAGGGGCCCGTGCAGCCGGGCGGGGCAGGGCGCGTGGGGACCTTGGAAGCGGCCGAGATAGTCATCCCAACTCAGAGTACGCCCTTTTGGACTGCACTTTTGTTACCCCTGCTGATCCAACATAACACGATCAGTTCGGACGGAGCGGTGAAACGTAAGCAGAAAGGCAAGGTCCTCCGCAAGTGGGGCGACGTGCCACCTAGCGAGTCTGAGATGGCCTCTCTTGATTTCTCATACGAGAAGTTGAGTGACCCGGATGCTCGCCCGGCTTCGAGTGACTTGCAGGGGCTTGTCGACGAGGCTTCACTCGGGACTCGCAACAAGGATGGGATGTACGAGATCAGAGACTTGGAGTTTGCCAACGCCAAGACGGCGGATGATGCGATTGCCCGAGCGCTGAACGGTGGCCCAGACAAGGAAAACAAACCAGCTCAGGGCTCGCTTGGCACTTTGGGTTCATTGTTCGCAAGGTTTACGGGGTCGAAAGTACTTTCAGAGGATGATCTCAGCCCTGTGTTAGAGGGCATGAAGCAACACTTGATGAAGAAGAACGTAGCAAAGGACATTGCTGAGAAAGTCTGCGAGGGCGTTGGAGAGAGCCTCGTTGGGAAAAAAGTAGGGGGTTTCCAAAGTAAGTTCTTCTGTGGTTCTACTCAAACCCTCCAATTGACTTTTCGTAGCGACGAACGCGGCCGTGCGACAGGCCCTGTCGAATTCAATCACGCATATATTGACCCCAAAAACGTCGACAGACATGTTACTTTCCATCCGGGAAAAATTGTCGTCGCCGCTTACGTCGACGCAACGACGTATGCCGTATAGTATCACCTTCGTCGGAGTCAACGGCGTGGGCAAGAGCACCAACTTGTCTAAAGTCTGCTTCTGGCTTATCCAAAATGGGTTCAGGGTCCTCATCGCTGCGTGCGATACTTTCCGGTGCGTCCTGCGTGACGCCAACTTAGTCTGAGATACTCATAATGGTATAGAAGTGGAGCCGTAGAACAGCTACGTGTTCATGTCCGGAATTTGGGTATGCTTGGCGTGAACGGAGCTGGAGACAGCAAGGGCCGTGTTGAGCTATACGAGCGTGGTTACGGTAAGGATGCTGCCGGGATTGCTAAGGAAGCTATCGCCTATGGTAATATTGTAAGGCATCTGCATGGAAGGAGCACTGATCGGTATTAAAGCCAGGGACAGTGACTTCGATGTTGTTCTGATTGACACTGCTGGCCGTATGCAGGACAACGAGGTATGCTTGCATTTTTTCGGGCTCTAGACCAATTCTGGGTTGCTCACGAGGTGATGCAGCCGTTGATGCGAGCCCTTGCCAAGTTAGTGTCTGTAAATAACCCCGACAAGATTCTCTTTGTCGGCGAAGCCCTTGTCGGAAACGAAGCCGTTGATCAACTCTCCAAATTTGACCGTGCCTTACGCGATTTCTCGGGTGCGGGCGGTGTGAGTAAGGGACGGGGGATTGATGGAATGCTTGTGACTAAATGGGACACTGTTGACGACAAGGCCAGTCTTCTCCAGTCAGTCGCGGGTCCCGCGGACGCTGAACGTAGAGTCCTGGCGGTTGTAGGTAGGCGCGGCCTTATCCATGACGTACGTGACAGGGCAGCCAATCGTCTTTGTTGGTACGGGACAGGTATGTACCCATTTTCCTTTCCCTTTCCGAGTCCAACCTGATGCATGAATGAGTAGACATATACCGACCTGAAACAGCTGCGTGTTGTGAATGTTGTGCAAGCTATTCTAAGTGATTAGCTCCGGGTAAGATGATGAACATATACGGTTTCTGGCCATCAACAAGAAAATATTGCTACCAGGATATTCCGGCACGACTGGCTGGGTTCATGCCGAATCGTTGGTTTCAGATTACCACTCGGTAGACGGTATCACCGTCTGCGTAATATACTTACGGCGTGTTCAGGTGGATCATTCGCACTACTACACTTTTAGATTCAACAGCTGGCATGTTTCGGTCTCAATTGCTACATTTCTTCTGGGATACACCTGTATTATATGTCAAGCCAAAGCCAGGAACTTCAAGTTATTGATGTTGTTATGCGAACTGAGGCGACTAAGGACTTCGAAGCTGTAAAGCTGTAGTCCAACGCCCTGGGAGAGGGGACGTTGGGACGCAGGTTCGCCGGTACGAGGGGGTGCGAAGCCGAGTAATTTTCAGGTGAGAGGAATTGCACAGGCTGAACGCGCACATCGTGGCACCCCGCCTTGCATACGAGATTAGGCAAGCTGAAGGTTGCGTATGTGAGTCGCGGGTGTTGCTACTGGAACCACTGTGCTGAGGGACTATCCGAATCGGATAAGATGACAAGTGGGCTCGTGATAACCTCGTTTCATGACCAATCGGACGCAGTCAGGTACTGCACTTGTACGCTAAAAATGTTGGACGGCTGTCGCATTCGAGGGCCTGAATAAAGCACACTGTAACGTCGGCGATTAACATACTGTAGCTCCAGATAGTAGACCCTCATTTATTTGATCGAATTTCGGCTATTTTTCTGGCATGTCAGATTGTTGAGCGGTGTTAGCCGAGCGTCAACGGCAAGAGTGTCACTTCGACCCAATGTTACGAACCTGGTCATTGCTCAGAGCACCAACACAACGGTCATTCCACTCTTCTGCCACTTTGAAAGCCAGCAGCAGCAGCAGCAGCAGCAGCAGCAGCATGAGGGTCATTCCAATCCCCGTCCGGAAGGACAATTACTCCTATCTCATCGTGGACAACACCGCGAATGAGGCCGCCGCTGTGGACCCGTACACGCCATCGAAAGTAAAGGAGGCGGCGGACCAACTGGGTGTCAAAGTCGTCGCGGGAATCACGACGCATCACCACCACGACCACAGCGGTGGAAACCAAGTCAGTCTAGCGTCCTTTTTTTTTTTTTTTTTCCTTCTTCTTTNAACCCCATAGGAGTTCGTGCGTTGCTTCTGATCGTTTCCCCTTCCCCCCCGCATGCTCAAATATGGACGTATGAATTGCGGTAAAGGCCCGACTGTTTCCAAGCGTACCGATTTACGGGGGCAGCCATCAAAGCCCCGCCTTGACCCAACTAGTCAAAGACGACGATCAATTCACCATCGGCAATACACTCAACATCAAGTCCGTTCTCCTTTTTTCTCCTTCTCTGACATTCCGCTTATTCAACTCCTGCGGCCTGGGGGCGGGGGGACTCACCAGGTGTGTCGCAACGCCCTGCCACACCCAAGACTCGATCTGCTACTACGTGACTGACACGTCCACCCCCACGGACGGATCGACTTCCGAGTCCGCCGGTGTTGTCTTCACGGGCGACACACTCTTCATCGCGGGCTGTGGCGTCTTCTTCGAAGGTACAGGCGCAGAGATGCACGCCGCGTTTGAACGTCTCTCCGTGCTCCCAGACACCACGGTAACCTACGTCGGGCACGAGTACACCGCAGGCAATCTCCGCTTCGCCCTCTCCGTTGATCCAGAGAATCCAGCGCTTGCGCGACTCGGGGAGCTGGTCACCACGCACCCTGTCACGGTCGGCCGCACTACGATCGGCGACGAGAAGGAGTGGAACGTATATTGGCGCTTGACGAGCGACCCAGTCCGGTACGTGATCATCCTGCATTTGTCGCTGACCCCCCTGCGTACCGAAAATAAATGCTGTCCTGTCGGAATCTCTACCCTTACATCATGACTTTAGGGCTGCTACGAAGTCGGGACCGAATGCATCGCCCAGTGAGATAATGGACAAGTTGAGAACGCTGAAAAACAACTTCAAGGGGTGACCGGAGCCAAAGGGGAACCATGTTACATTCATGGTACTCATGTCCTTCCATTTTCGTGTGCTGATGTTGCGAAAATATTGAATGATTGATTGATTGATACTTGCTCAACTTAATAACTGGGGCTCGTAAGGTGTAATATATAGTGAGCTTCTTACTACGCAAAAGATGAAGTGTCCAGGACAAATCAGATTACTCGTGACAACATGACTGATAAGCAGACCAGCAGGCGCTGGATAGGTGGTGAAGTGTGACGACGCATACGCGATGAGAGCAATTTAAGCAAGACCGAACACCTTGAGGACGGCAGACCGTGCGTAGGGAATATATGACAACGTATACCAGAGGAACGCGAGGTACTCGAGTACGACGAATACTACATCCCTCACTTGAGCAAACGGAGAACAGCAGTCATGGATGGATATGTGCTTACTGAAACAGAGAGTTGAGCTATGGATCACAAAGGCTGAGATGAAGATCATGATGATCATAGCCAGGAATACGATCGTTGCGACAATACGGACGGGCTTGAACATCTAGCGATAGTGCGTGGAAGGGAAAGGGGGGAGGACGGTGAGCAATGGAATGTAACATAGACGCAGAGGTTCACTTACTAATTTCAGCTGTTTGCGGAACTGTTTCATTTACGCATAGTATTTTAATAACACGTCCTCGTGACGAAAAACAAAAAGACAGGGAGAATTCAAACGCACGCCAATCAAGAATCCCGTGCCTATCAGGGAAACGACGGTCCCTAGAGCGTACATTACTGTTGTTGGAGGGAGAAGGAAGATAATGGGTCAGTAGGATCTCAAAAGTTTACAGAACAGGCCGGGGGAGGAAGAACATGGGGACACACACCTGCGAAAGAGCCCAAGCCATCGATAAGAAGCATTACGGTTCCGAGGACGCTAAGGACCATTCCAGCAAGATAACTGCAACAAAGACAATCATTTCGTCAAATAGGAGGTTTGGATGGATGTCCATCGGTAGAAAAGAAAAAGAAACCGGCCATAATGAAGGGTAAAGAAGGATGGACAACGATGACGACGTACCATGCGACAAAACCATAGAGTCTTTGCATTCGCGTAAGACCGAGAGAACTGAAAGCAGAATCACCCTCGAAGAACTGCGTTTCTGGGATTGTCCCGCCGACCGTTTCAAGATTAAACCAGCCTTTTGAACTCATTGTTGACGGGTCGTGAAGAGGAGGGTCGTGAAGTGCGTGAGGGCAGGGTTGTGAGGTAGGAAGTAAGGAGATGGAGGTGACGCGTGTCTGTGGCTGTGTGGAGACACCACTCGGTCGCCGTCCGTGGCACGTGGCAATTAAATGGAAATGACTTTTATTCGAGATAATATCGTCAATCATAAGAATGAGATATAGAAACGTAAAAGTTGTCAGTATTTTTTTTATCTTTTAAAGTAACACCCAGAAACCGTAACGGCATTGCAAACAACATGATAGGACATCGACCGTAACCAGCGAGATGAGACATGCGTAGTTGCGAAAAACGTGAAAAACTCGTAAAAGACATGGAAAAAGAAGAAACGACAAACGCATGCGCAGTAGGATATGGAGACAACCTGGCCCGAGACGCGAGTAAAACACCTTGGCGGATTGCAACCTGAAAGGTCCAGCTTGAGACCAGTCAGCATGAATGCAGTCAGGGAATCAACGCCGACGATGAGATCAAGGAGGGCACGCCCCCCGAACTATCATCGCCCACAGGGCGAATATTACACCAACTCCAGGTGGTCTGACCTAATTCGGCTTGTGGCTCAGGACGTCCTGAACCTCAGAAATCGCCCTCGCCGTCTCCATCAACTGAGGCGCCCCAGGAAGGATAGCGATACGCTGCTTAGTCGTATTGAGCATTGCCTGTACGCTTGGCAAGACGCGAGCGGTGTAAGGTGCGATAAGCGGATCGTTCGTCTTCAACACAGTTGCAGCACGCTGCAACCACCACATCGAAGACTTGAACGATTCGTCTGCCGGCGCACTCTCACCAATCGCCCCAGCGAGCTAAAGTTACATCTGTGTATCAGCAAATGATCACCCAACTAAAAAGAAGCCTTACTCTATGCACGAGCGTCAGGATGACTGCCTGCGATAATGGGGACTGTCCCTTTAAGGGCATGATAACTTCCGGATTGGACCTCGCCAGCAACTCACGAAGTTGACGAAGGTCCTGTGTTCCAAGCACGGCAAGATAGGTATCATCCCACGCTTCCTCTGATGGGGCTGGAGGCGTTTGCTGGGTTGGAGGGGGGAGCGCAGGATGGGATGCCTGGGGGGCAGGGATACCTGACGGGAACCACGATCCTTGCATGCCTGGCTGCTGAGCGGGGGGCGGAGGAGGAGGACCATAGATCTGTGGAACATTGACAGGCGGCCCAGCGTGGCGGAAAGGCTGTTGTTGACCGAAGGGAACCAATGGATTGGAACTTGAAACGGGACCGGGTGAGTTTCTGACTGGGGGCTGCTGGAGCGGTGTTACAGTGTTCATGCTCAAGAACTTGATCTGCTCTGAGAGTGTACGGACAGATTGCTCGAGCTCTCTGATCATTGACTAGAAAAGGGGCAAAGTTAACTAGGTGTGCAAATTGATTTCGAGACGGCGAACCGACCTCTTGTCCACGGAGGGCCTCACTTTGCCAAGCAATGACCTCTTTCTTGATATTCACCATCTCCGCGTGGATCTCGTGGGACAACTCCTGGTGCATGGAAGAGGACTGTGCCGTGTAGGCAGGAATTAAGGTCTTATTGATAGCCTCCTTTACATGACGCTCGATGATTGGGGTGACCGCTGCTGAGAACGTCCGTG
The DNA here is from genome assembly GCA_003316425.1 of Russula lepida. Lineage (NCBI taxonomy): Eukaryota > Fungi > Basidiomycota > Agaricomycetes > Russulales > Russulaceae > Russula > Russula lepida. Next base: position 157,783 of record QFEZ01000748.1, on the reverse strand, counting down.
CAACATGGCTAGAGACGTCAGGTCGAAGAAGTAACTTCTCAATCTCGTTAGGTAGAGCCTTGACACAAACCAATTTGTCAACATCACAAACGAGGTAGAAACCCAAGAGGAATACCTGATTCATCGAATCCCCAAGACCCTTCGCAATCTGACCGTTGAGTGCGATCTTCACCTCGGTCTTCGTGATGTTCTCGAGGGATGGAAGGACGGAGTTCTGAACCTCCGCCTTGACGGCCATCTCAACCACTCGGGTCGTGTTCTTGGTCAATTCATTGGAAACGAGCTTCAATAACTTCTCCTGGCGGGCAACATCCGCTGCCTGTTCGCTGACACGAGCATCTTCCAAGCGTTGGTCTATGGATGCATGAATAAGCACCCAACGCCATCAAAGAAGGTGGAAACTCACGCTGCTTGTCGAGCTCTTTTCCTACAAGCCTGCCGATACGGCTATACAGAGCCTCTTCCATCCTCTTGATCTCCTTAGACATGGCCGCACTGAACTGCGCTTCACTACCATTAGGGGTTTCTGGCTTCACAATGGACTCTTTGGCCTCTTTCTCCTTCCAGCCAACATTCTTGCCCCTGCCACGACCACGGTTATCACCAGAGCGGCTCTCCTCGCGGATCTCTACTTCAACTTCCTCTGCCGAAGGTGGGGTGCGAATCCTAGGGCCAGGGGGAATCGAAGGCTCTGCCACTGACTGAACAACAGGAGCCTGGATGGATTGTAGACGCTGATTCTTTGGTTCAGAGGGAGCTTGGGGCAGGTGATGCGCCGAAGGGAATTTAGCGAGGGATGTCGCCAACGCGCCATCGAACCACTCTTTGCGAACGAGGACTTGGTCCACGCCAGATGAATGGACGGAGAATGCCACGAGCGCCAGTTCTCCGGGAGGGACTTTTGCAGCAACGCAAGCAGCATGAGCCTCTTCGCCTCGTGGGTCGGCATCCGCTGTCAAGATAACAAAGTGGATGGTTGGCTTGGGTCCAGTGAATTCCAGGACTTGCTCAAAGTAGGGTCTAGCGTCATTCCCTCTGCCCGGCGAAGATGCCTCAAATCCGAGCTTGAAAGCGATCATACTGTCACGGCGATTATTGGCGATCCACAATGTTTGAATTCGAGAGTCATAATTTGCATGGCCGAACATATCCGGATCATCGGCGAACCCATGGACAAACTTGATGGTGGAAAGAACCGTGTTACTCTTGTTTGGAAGAAGCTGGAAGATTGTGCCATGCTTGCGCCCAATGACCACACCATGGTCCACAAATGTGATCGAAGAGGGAAGATCGTCGCCACGAATCGTCGCTGACCAGAAAGCTCTCCGGTCGCGAAGATTCCAGAGCGTGAGGGTAGAGTCGTTGAAAATTGTGGCAATAGCGGAATGACCAACGTCGAACTCGAAGGCAACGAGGGGCTATGACACAATATAAGCTTTAGCACGTAGGACAGAACCAAAGAGCCTTGTAGCTTACAGCAGGCATTCTGAAAGACTGAACAAAGCGGTGCAGGTCTGACTGCATGATAGGTTCACCGTCAAAGTACCTAGAAGCTTCGAGGATATTGAGCACGTAGATGTCATTCTCTGAAGCTACGGCCACAGTATTGTACTGCTTCGAATTCCATTTCACGGAATGGAAACCTTCCTGGCCTGAAGAGGGTAAGACACAAAGTAGAACTTTGCCACTGAGCCAATAAAAATGTCAATGATGGGTTCCTGATCGATATAACTGAGGGACGCACGGAACATCATCCGTAATTGTTTCGGGCAACTCCCAGACAACAAAACCACCATCTGAGGTGACGCCCGCAAGTCGGTTGCCGTGGACGGCCATATCGGTCACAGAGGTAGTGGGCGCAAAGACCCCCGGAAGTTGGAGCAGGGTGCGATCGCCGCTCGAACGAGAAATAACACGGACGCGACCTTCACAGAAGCAAATGAGGATTACCTCACTTCCCATCAGGCTTAATATAACGGCGTACCTTTCGTCATGGCATAAGCAACCCAGTGCGTAGCGCCGATAGTCGTTCCAGGTAAAAAGGTAGAGTCAACTCTAACCAGAGCGATCGCCGTCGATTTTACAGCATCGCGAGGGGCCTGGACATCATCCAATGGCTGCGCGACGTCTACGACTATGGTATGCGGCTGGGAGCTGTAAGGATTGCAACTTAAAAACTCATGTTGAGAGGGCATTTGCCGAGGCACTTACTTGAGACCGGATGGGGTCTTGGCCTTGGATCCTGAGCCACGGTTGCGACCACCTTCGTGTCCTTTCCAGCTCCCACGCGGACCTGGCGAACTTTCTTTTTCTCGCTGAGTTGTACCCGTAGGCACGTGCGAAAGAATAGGACCGACTTGCGGTCCAAAAGTGGAATCGGACGCTTGAGCATCTCGACGAACGGGAGGAGTGACCTTTGGGGGAGAACCACGCGGGGAAGGGGCTTGCATAGGTTTCGGAGGTAGCGGACGAGAAGCGGCTTTAGACTGGACGAGCTCAGAAATGGGTGCCTCGTCATCAGGACTATGCTGATCGAAGGATATCGGTTGAGCCAACGGAGGAACAGGTGCTTTGGTATGGCCAATCTGCTCGAGGAGATTGTCCACGGACTTGCGCTTCGGGTCGATGACGGACGTCCAAGTGTCTTCAAACGGCTCAGAGGGCCCTTGCTGGTGAGAGGATGGCGGGGCAGGCTTGCGAGCAGGGGCAACCGAGGACGAAGCCAGAGCATCGAAAGGCGAGACGAAGTCAAACATGGTTTTGTTTGGCTGAGGGGACCCTTGCGCCTGGGATTGCCCCACCGGCACAGGACCTTGGATCGCCTCTGTAGATGTGGTTTGCGGGGTGACAAGTTCCGGCTCGTAATAAGAACTTGAGTCTGCATGCTGAGATGATCCGACCAGCGAGTAAGTAGGAGAAGGACCTGTGGGGGGTGAAAGTCGCTGGTGAGCAGCATCCGAAACGTTGGTGCGTGGGGCGTTGCTTGAGAAGTGGTACAGGGTGAGCCTAAAGACGACGCGACACATTTTTAACTGGATGCTTACCCTGCCATGAGCTGTTCAAGAAGAAGGCGGCCTTGAGACTCGTTATTGTTGGAGGTAAGGACGTTGGAGCCGACAGAGGCAGTGGGGGGTCCAGTACGATTATGAGGGCCAGGGGGTGTTGGGACCTGTTGAGGGACACCAGACGAACCAGAAGGGGAACCTGCCGGGGATACAGAGCTGATGAGAGAGAGTAGCGTGCTTTGTCTGCTGTCACCTGGCGGGTTTGGATTTGGTGGAGTGTTGGTGGATGTGGACATATTGGTGGGAGCTGAGAGAGCCGTGAAAGAAGAAGCGGGGGAAGTAGGACCCGATGTAGTGGTGGCTGGGGGCTGTGCGGTGCCTTGGAATGGAATTGTATTGACGCTGGACTTGCCAGGAGCCGTTAAATTAGAAAGAAGAGACTCGACTTGGGCAGGAGGAGACGGGGCGACCTCTTTGAGACTTTGTGGGGGAGAAACGTGCTGGAACTGCTGGAAGTGTTGAACTGACGATTGCTCCTCAGGATAAGATTGGAGTGTGTTCGATGGATTTGCGAAGCTGTTTGCCAGTGGGGGACTGGTGTTTCGGGAAAAAATGTTGCGGATGAGATTGTGATGATCCATTCGAGGCAATAAGGAGTCGTCTGAGCAGTGATCGCAGCGTAGAAATGGGGGACAAGAGTGAACGGTGGGATGGGAGTGAAAAGAAAGACAGAGATGCCCTTGTCGAGGATGCCCAACTCGTCCGTCCTCGCTGAACCCACGAGGCTGACTCGGGCCTTCAAATCTTTTTCTCAATCTCTCCCTTGCGTGTCGTTAGGATCTTGTTGATGCGCTAGCGGTTCGCAAAGTACTAGGTCATCAATTGGGCTACTTTTGCAATTGCTCCCCCTCTTGCTGCCAGGGCACTACACTACACTTGATCTAGGTCGAACGCTCAAAGTATCAGAAATTGGCTCGCTATCTCCACGATGTGATGCACGCTCCCAAAAGCGTGCAAGCATTGTAATAGTTACTAGTACGCCTCGTGAAGGCATCCTATCCTTTTCTCCTCGTGGTGATCCACTCGCCTACCTGCCGTTCCAAGTTGTTAGAGCAGGCGCTATTTATGCGTTTCGCGTGGACGCCTACACCTACCGGTCTACAAGTTGTTGTCTAGACACTGTCTAGACCCAAATACAGTACGACAACATCGTTATCATCATGAGAAATTTTTCCCACAGCGTGTTCTGGATTGCACAGCTCTACCACGTGAGGCACGGTGAGGCTTGAAGCATTTTCCTTCAATGGAACAGGTCAATCCGGACCTCAGGAAGCTACAGTAGAAACACGAAACCAGGCTGAGGAAAGTGGAGCAAGATGGCGTTCCGGGTAGGACTCTCTTTCCCTTGTCACTGAACCAATGACCCGAGTGAGGTCCCCAGCGTCGCCCAGCGAAACGCTGTCTGGAAAAACTAGAGGCTCCCGCTGACAGATCTCTTAACTTGCAGTGCGTGACGTTAGTAAAATCCACAGCGATCCTCCATATCCTAGGTTATCGATCTTCTCCTAGGTCTTCAAAACCCGTAAACAAAAAGTTGGAGCTTGTGACATTTACATCTGTGGTTGTGGTGCCATTCGATCATCCCTCTGGGTTTCCTCACACTAATACTCCTGCAATTGCGCATGTCCCGCTGAGCTGCAAATGCTGTGGTATTGATTCCGTAAATAATTTTTATTCTTGTTCCCAGAAGAAGACCCAGGTCCGCTGCATATGAGTGGTCGGGAGGACTATACGTGGTTCCAGGAGCATCTAATCTAATAACTAGAACTACCCCGTGACGTGGCCTTGCATGAACGCGATTGCACGTCATGACTTTAACTGCGCACCTGTAAACAACAATTAAAATTACTTGAGGACGTTCACCGATGTCTTACACGCACCCATGTCCCGATATCGCTGACGTCGCATAGGATCAGCCTCTTCTAACTCCTTCAGCAAAGCCAGGCACTGATTTGTGATGTCGATTCTCTCTCGTGAATCTGTCGTCAGATGATTCTTTAAAAGCAGCAGCTTATACGTGACCAATGACTCCATACACCCTGCATAACGAGTCGGTGGGAATTCATAGGTAATTCTCGACTGGACACTCACACTTGCTGTCTGGCTGCTCGTCCAGAAGTGTCTGGATCACATCGATCTCACGCTCAAGTGTGGCCTTGTCATCTCCTAGGGAAAATTGTCAGACCAATGCGTGAAACACAGTACAGAACACCTACCAGGACCGATCAGCCAGCGGTGATACAACCACGCGCTCTGATCCTCGGGTAGAGTGAACATGGCATTCTGTACCAGCTCAAATTCTGGTTGCGCAAGGTGTTGGCGAACTTAATGATGATAGAAGGGTAGGATGTTGGTACCTTTCTGAAGCGATGACTTCCTGTCAACCTCGCCACTGGCCCACAAGGAGCTTAACACTTTGGTTCTCTGGTGCCAGGCGCTAAAGTTCGAGAAATTGGCCTCGATCTTTTTCGTTGTATACGCGATCTCCGCCTTCTCATGACGACGGATAGGCATGCTCGCGAGGACATAACGGCGATAGTCCCATGCCATAACTGGAACGGACACAAAGCTCAGAGCCATGAATGAATATTCGGCATGAGTGAACGGACGAACAATTCCGCGAATCGGCGTCGAGCATCCTTTCTACGATGAAGAGTTCTCTTTCCCAAGTCGATCGTCTCCATGCCTGAGTATCCGCAGGATCGGATTTTTCTGGGATATGCTCGAGACACCATCGCCTATGATTCCAGATCCAGTAGACTTTTGGGTAAACTTTGAGTGCCGTTGTCGTCATGGCCAGATCATCGTTCAATAAATCATTAATCTCTTCCGGAGAACTGCAAACAGGCTTGAGTGAAAAGGGAAAGAGACTTGAAGGGGGATGATATGCCTCTCGGGGAATATACCATGGATGAGGATGTTCCTACGATAGTTCCATACCGTGTAGAATTCGGGATTTATTACAGTAGGATGTGTTGAGAGGAGCTGCGTCGTGAGACTGAATGCCTCTCTGCTCCAGTCATTATTCTTTTTCTGACGAAGGGTTAGGAGAGTGAGTACGTGGGAGGAAGATTAGCATGCCCTGGAGAGAACGTCATCTGTCAAGGTGAGATACGCGGAGAGCTGTGCGCTCTCACGCTGACGCTTAGCGGCGAGTGATTCTCCAGTTCGTTTTACGCCGTGCTGGGGTGGATTAAGGTTAGAGGGGATGTAGAGATGGAGCAGGGTGCGTACCATCGTGTGAACTTGAGATCAAGTTGAGGAGACGCGCGCGCGACTCTGACTGCCAACGATGACCGTCGAGGCAGTCGTGAACGTAGAATCCCTCTCTGCCTCGTTCCCCCTTACTTTGCCTATTCCTACCCCAATCACTCATCCATCTCTTGTTTCTATAAAAGACTTACACAGGGAAGATGACCTTCTCCGCAACCCATCCTCGTTCCGCCAATGGTGGTCCGCGATCCACACAACACGCGAAGCACAGAATGCTCTCCTCAAGCTTGAACCCCAGGCGGATATTCCTCCAGAGACACGCGCTCTTCTTGGCCCTCTTGCCTCGCCCACTGCTCGTCAATCTCTACAGCGTCTCGCCTATCTCTATGAGGCTGCTCTCGCAAACTTTACTGGCTCGTACAAGCTCTGGAAATCGTACCTCCAGATGCGCATGTCCTATGTCTTGGGCAAACAATTAATAAGAAAGAAAGCCGGTGGGAAAAAGAGACTTCCAGATATCAAAAACGCAATCGAGGAAGAGCAGGAGGACTTGGAACAATGGGAGGGTGGTCTCGATGGCGTGGTAGGATGGGAGGAGTGGAGGGCACTAGTTGCCACCTTCGAGCGTGCTCTGATGTGGTTGCCGAAGGTCCGTTGTCAACTCTCATACGTCTTCCTCTTTAACGCTAAATCCCACCATGTTCATGCACCCAGTTACCGAGGCTATGGTTGTTGTACCTCTCTATCTTCAACCACCAAAACTGCCCTCCGATCCTCTCACATTCCCATGCACGTCGAACCTTTGATCGGGCACTACGAACCTTACCTCCCTCCTTACACCATCGTATCTGGGTTCGCTACCTCCTCTGGGCAGAGACGCGAGGCGGTCTTACCACTGTCGCTGTATATCGTAGGTATCTTGCGATAGACCCGTCTGTGACCGAGCGTTACGTGGCACTGCTGCTCTCACCGAGCAACCCGTCCCCTCGACCTCTCGAGGCCGCCAAACTGCTGCTGCGTCTTTCAAGAAGAGCAGCGCGAGGGGAGTATATCAGCTCAGAGGGAAAGAGCCCTTACCAACTTCTCGGAGACCTGCTAGACGTTGTCGAGGCACACGCAGAGCACGTTGGACTTGGTATTGAAGAACTTGGGTCGACTGATGCCGATGAGGAGTTAGCAGACGCAAATGATCCGCAACAACCACAAAATGGAGACAACCTCATTCGTTTCGCTGGCCCCCCTATCGCTGTTGGCACTGACGGAAAGCCCGCACCTGCCTACGACGAGGACGAAGACCCCAATAGTCCCCGAAGACTCGACATTGAAAAAGTTATTCGCAAGGATGGTCTCGCGGTGTACAGAGACCAAGCGGGTCGGTTATGGACAGGGCTAGCGACATACTGGATCAAGCGTGGAGAATTCGACCGTGCCAAGGAAACCTTCGAAACCGGCATTGCTTCAGTGCTCACTATCCGTGATTTCACGCAAATCTTTGATGCCTATGCCGAGTTTAGCGAGTCGGTCATTAGTGGGATTATGGAAGAACTGGCAAATCCGGATGAGGAAGACGAGGACCTGGACGTGAAGGAGACCGAGGAGGAACTCGATGCCAAGATGAAGGAGTTCGAAGAGCTGATGGATCGACGACCATTCTTGGTCAACGACGTGTTACTTAGACGGAATCCAAGCGATGTTCAGGAATGGGAAAAGAGGGTGGGACTTTGGGGCCAAGATGATGAGAAGGTTTGAGTACACTGCTTTTTATTTCTCCACCAGAACTTATCGGATCTGTCTCCAGGTGGCAGAAACATACACTCGGGCACTCTCTACCATTGCTCCGCGCAGGGCCACACCGAACCTCCACCGCTTGTACATTGACTTCGCCAAGTTCTACGAAGAAGGCGGGACCACGGGCGAAGCTGAAGCAGACCTGGCTAGTGCCCGCAAGGTGCTTGAGAAGGCTACCAAGGTCAACTTCAAGAATGTCGAAGACCTTGCTGAGATCTGGTGTGAGTGGGCCGAAATGGAAGTGCGCCATGAGTGGGTCACTTTGTCATTGGTGCTTTGAAAAACATTCTCACAAAGTGACAGGAATTACGACGATGCCATCCGCGTCATGCAACGAGCAGCCGCTGTTCCTAAGAACACAAAAGTCAATTATCATGACCACGTTCGTTTTCATTACAACATACATAGCGCAATTTCTGACTGTAGTTTGTAGTCGCTTCCGGTGCAGGCACGACTCTTCAAGTCGCTAAAACTGTGGTCATTCTACGTCGACCTCGAGGAGTCCCTCGGGACCGTGGAGTCCACAAAGGCGGTATATGACAAAATCTTCGAACTCCGCATTGCGAATGCCCAAATTATTGTCAATTATGCTGCCTTCCTCGAAGAGAATAAGTACTTCGAGGAAAGTTTCAAAGTATACGAGAGGGGCGTCGAGTTGTTCACGTTCCCGGTTTCCTTCGAGATATGGAACATTTATCTCTCCAAGTTCGTCAAGCGATACGTAAGTCCATTTCATCCGCACCCGTTTTATTCGTATAAATGAAACCTAATTTGACACAGGGTGGTTCGAAACTGGAAAGAGCGCGCGATTTGTTCGAGCAGGCACTCGAGAAGTGCCCACCAAAGTCATGCAAACCTATATTCATGATGTATGCTCAACTCGAAGAGGAATATGGGCTAGCGAAGCGGGCAATGTCTATCTACGACCGCGCTACTCAGGTCGTTGAGAACGAGGATAAGTTCGAGGTAGGCTGCTGCTACCCATCTTCAACAGCATCGAGCGTTATCTGATGAATGGTCGTTCCTTTTTTTTTCAAGATGTTTACCGTCTATATCGCCAAGGCAGCTGCGAGCTATGGCCTCACTGCGACGCGTCCTATATACGAGCGCGCCCTAGAGGTTCTTCCCGATCGACAAACGGCCAAGATGTGTCTCCGCTTCGCCGCATTAGAACGCAAGCTTGGGGAAATCGACCGAGCGCGTGCTATCTACGCACACGCCTCTCAGTTCTGCGACCCCCGGACGAACCCGGAGTTCTGGACCGAGTGGCACACTTTCGAAATCGATACAGGGTCCGAAGACACGTTCCGCGAGATGTTGCGCATCAAGCGCAGTGTGCAAGCTCAGTTCAACACGGAGGCAAGTTATCTTGCCGCGCAGGCGCTGGCGGCGAGCCAGGGCGCGGCGGTGGATGCAGAAGAGGAGGCTGCGTTGGATCCCATGGCCGCAGCAGAGAGGCAAACAGGTGGCAAGGCAGGCCCGACATTTGTGTCTGCAAAACAACAAGCACTGCAGAAGGGCGACGACGAACAGGCACCAAGTCCTCAGGCCGTTGGGAATGCAGACGAGATTCAGATATCCGACGAGGAAGATATCTGATGTCATCCGAGCGCTTTGCCCTAGTCCTCTTCTCGTTTTATTCCCATCACTTATCTACCCGTAATATGGCTTCCACATACAAAAAAGACAGGGCTTCATAGCTTCATCGGTTGTCCCATCGATCGATCTCGACCTCGCACAAGTCCTCCCATTTGGCGTCCCAACTGTCCTCTTCGAGATGAGGTTGTTCAACCCAGGTATTGGCGATTTTGCGGGACGTCTCAAAGGAGACGTCATGGCTACGCAGTTTATCGAGAAGGTCGGCGTGCATTTCCAGGGAACGCCGATATGGCCAAAGGAGGTCAGAGATTGAAGTGACTAAGGAACGGTGTTGCATTTTGAATGAACAGGAAGGCATTTGAGATCGACGCACCAAACTTTTCCATGGGCCAAGTGGTCCACATTGGCTCTGAGTAGACCCAGTGCCATCCTTTGGCCTTGTGTGCATCGGCGAGCAGAGCTTCCATACCGTCGATGATAGAGTTCATCTTCTGAAATTGCTTTTTCTACGAAAATTAGCGTCAGATGCTGAGTAGACAAACTGGCCCGAGACAACATAACGCACGAGCTTTGATATAACTAGGTCGATTGACGCGATGCGTTCGTCCATGTATGAGAGCTTTGGACCGACGATGCGAGAGCGCGGCTCTTCTCCGTCAGGCACGAGTGCGAGCATATTACTACAACAATAGTCGGAATTCGTCAGTGAGCCACACATCGCATTGAAACTCATGGCATTGGGACTGGGAAGAAGCAGACACACTCGAGGTCGGTTCTAGTATCTATTAGCTCGCGGACGGCTCTGAGACCGTCCTTGCGCACGAGATCGTCCCATGTGTGGCAAACAGCCCGGAGCTCCTGCAGCGAAGCGCGCAGTTTTCGATGATAAGTTGACTCCGTGGACTTGACGGCTTGTGTAGGTGTAGATTTCGCAGGAGATTTAGCTTGCTTTACGGGCGACGCCGACGGTGTGGACGGTCCACGGAATGAAGCCAGTCGTGCAGCCATTCGAAGGTCGTCACGGCCCGAGTCCAAGTCGCTCTCTCTCTCTCATGTCCACCGTACGGGAGGAAATTCTACTCCGGTCAGAGGCAGAACTCAAGCTTGATTTGGTATCGAGGCTCTCTCTGCACTAGGCCCTGAAGCATTATGATGACCGTAGACTGACACCGTTTAATTGGGGTGCACAGGCCAGGAAACAAAGAGCGGAGAAATATAAGGATGTCGGCGAACCCATATCCCTCCCTGGTGTGCCCTTAGATATTAAAATACGCGGTAACCATGCTTGGGTTGCTGAGAGCACGCATACCACTCGTAAAATTGACCTTCAGGTGCGCTTAAATCCCAACCTCTTTCGTATATGGGAGGAATGTGACGTTTATATTCTATCGCGCTGCTTGATTGACGCGACGATTGGTTATCATAGACGGGGAAAACCGTCCAACTCTACAAGGGCCATTCTGGTCCCGTGACGTCTCTGATGTTTTACGACAAGGTATCTGGTTCTGGAGACGGGAATCTTCTGATAACGGGCTCGTGGGACAAGGTGGGATCACATCGCGTCCCGCTTTCATTGATAAAGAGAACTTCTCTGATATATCGGCAAAGACCATCAAGATCTGGGATACGGATGTGAGCATCTAGTATCTATCTATCTTGCTGCCTGGCACTGATATCTCATCGGTCTTTTCAAGACCAAGACTGTGATCTCATCGACTTTAGCGCACTCTGATTTTGTCAAGGCACTCCTCGTCGTACCCTCCCTTCAGCTCCTCGTGTCTGGTAGCTCAGATAAATCTGTCCGCTTCTGGTCAGTTCCATTTGACCTCGCAGTTTGGACATCGAGTGTAAACACGGATCTAGGGATCTGTCCTCGCCACATTCGCCCGATGGACTAATCCCCATGGGCTCTATATCCGCGCATACGCGGCCAGTCGAATCTCTGACTGCATATCTGGACCCGAGTACCAGCCCACCCCGCCTCGTCCTGTTCACCGCCGACACAATGGGGGTTATCAAGGTGTGGGACGTAGGGAAGGACTCCACGGATGGCCCACCAATCTGGCGCAGTACTCTCCGCGATGACTTGACGTACCACCGCACGCGAATCAACGAGGTTGTGTATGGTAATGGCCACCTGTGGTCAGGCAAGAAGTCATGAACTCGACCCAGACGGCGAGTCCACCTGACGCTGATGTTTTTTTTTCTCTTCTCAGCTTCTGCGGATGAGACAATTCAGCTGCATGTATATCCGCCGCCCGCACACACAGGACTGAAGCCAAGGACATTCATCACACATACGACAGGGTTTAGAGCCGTCCTACCGATTTACCTTCACTCTGAGTTGGACTCAGATGCGTTTCCCTACCTTCTCGCTGGATCTGGGGACTGCATCCGTGTCTACGATATCTCCTCGCATGATGAAACGGACCTCATAAGAGAAGTCGAGGGACATTGGCATGATGTTACACATCTGCGAACGTGGATGCAAGGGTCCGGAGATGGTGGGAGGAGAGATGTGTGGGTTATTAGTGGGAGCCTCGATGGCACTCTCCGCAAGTGGAAACTGTCAGGTGCGGACGGTATACTAACGCTCTGGTGGCCATGTCTTCACCAAGCTTTCCACTGTTTCCAGAGCTTGTTATCCCTCTACCGAGCCAAAAACCTACCATCACGAAGGATACGAGTCAATCCGAGGGACCACTCGGCCTAACAGAAGAAGAGGAAAAGGAGCTTGCTGAGTTGATGGGGGATGATGTGTAAATGGCAATTGACAACATAGTAGAAAAAATACCCCGGGTGAGCTGTAGAATCAAGCCACTCAAGCCAAGCCACGCAAACTTTTAATTTGACTACCTACGATCATTACAAGTTCCTCCGCTCTAATGCTCATAACATTACCTACCTGAGATCGTCAGAGCGAACAATTGAAGCCAAATTGAAGACGCGACCGCGACTCGGACTTACTGTAAACTTCACCACCAACCGCAATGTCCGCCAGTAAATGTCCAGTCGACCACAGCTCGCCAAACAGCAGCTGCCCCGTTGACCACACTGCCCGTTCCACCTGGCGCAACGTTCTGCCTCATTCCTCAGACACCTTGCCCGTATCACCATCTACCAGCAATGCTGTCCCCGTTCCAGGGTCACTCTCCACCTCCCGCGAGCTCTCTTCCATTCCCCGCAGCGACAACGCAAACTGGATATACCCTTCTGAGGCACAGTTCTACGCGGCGATGGCTCGTAAGAACCACGATCCAAGGGCTCCAGACATGAAGGTCGTCGTACCCATCCACAACGCCGTGAACGAGCGCGCGTGGTCGCACATCAAGGAATGGGAGGCGGGACGTGGTGGAGAGCGCTGCGGGGGCATCCATCTGGTCAGTTTTAAGGGCAGACCAGGGGAGCCCAGCCCAAAGGCGAAAATTCTGACTCTTCTCGGGTGAGTATATCCTCCCTCCCTCTCTCGTGTGCTGATGCTGAATATGTTCCTGGTCTTTCTTGTCGCAGTTACAACCCCCCTTTCGACAGGCACGATTGGATCGTGGACCGCTGTGGAACTCGTGTGCGATATGTGATAGACTTTTATGCTGGCCGTCCTCTGCCAGGCACTTCACATGTCTCTTTCTTCCTTGACGTGCGACCCGCACTGGACAACTGGGAAGCGGTGAGCATGCGCGCTACCAAGTTCGTGAACAAATGGACGCGTATAATTCGAGATACGTTTTCCGGCTCTTCCTCTCTACCACCGGCTTCTGCAGAACCTGGGTCATAGCCTCCTCTGTTTGGCCGCACGATGCTTTATAGTCACCTCTATAATATGCGATGTTATATTTTCCTCCCTAGAGCTGGCGGACGTTGTGCCCACTTCAAGTCAATGGATTGCATGCTCTCCTTGATATGGGATGTGGGTGTACACTTCGGCCTTGGCAGGTCTCACACAAGAACAAAATACTCCACCCCGGGCCAACACGAACCAGCACTTGAACGCGAGGAGGATCAACCTTTGGCAGAGATGTACAACGTCATGAGCCTACATGTTGACGCTCGGGCTTGGACTGAGGTACAGGCATTAGCATCTACAGTAGTACCTCAGTGGGCAACATCCATGTATCAACACTTATTAGAATGATGTTTAGAAAACCCAAAGCAAGTAGCATCCGCGAACTGCACAAGCCATGAATATGTTCATGGGGAAAAATTAGTTTGGCACACCTATAATAACATACATCATCGTCGGCGGCTACTTTACTTTTGGCTTCTTTTTTCTGGGTGGTTTATCACCCTCATCGTCCTCCTCTTCGCTACCGTGAACCTCGTTTCTCGTATCGTCATCTTCGCTTACCTCCCCTTCGCTTATTTCCTCTTCCTCGTCCCAAGAAGCTTCTCCACCATCTTCCTCCAAACCGTCACTACCGCCCTCGTCATCTGTCTCCTCATCATCGGCCGAACCAACGGCGTCCGCTTTGGTCTTCCCCGCCATGGTCTTCCCCGCCAGGGCCCGTTTACGTTGTACGTTCTGGTCTTGTTCCTCGCGACGTTCTTTTCTTAACTTTTCCCTGGCAGCGTGCCATTCTTTTTGAGCCGCAATCTCAGCCTTTGTCTTCTTAACTGTTAAAAAAAAAAAGAAATACGATGAGCCTCTCGCCCACACAGATCCGAGTCGATGAGGTAGCATCCCCGGTGACACAGTCTATCACTCACCGAATTCATGATAAATGACTGCCCCCTCCTTCCCTGGTACGCCCTCGGTGATCTTAACCAAGCGCAACTCCATCCGCGGTCCAATCTCGTCCAGACGCACCGCACGTTTCTGTCCCCTACGGTTATTCCTCCCTACATAATCCTCCGCAAGCGACACAACGTCTTCGGCGTCTGTCCCCTCCGCAGCAGACGACACTTCCGAAGCGGCGGTTTCGTACCCGCCATCGCCATCGACGCTCGCGCCGGATCGCGAAGCACCACCACCACCATGACCATGTGCACGCAGCACATAATCAGCGACGTCCTTCTCATTCCCCAAGTCGAGAACCGCGCCGCTGCCACTAGCACTGCCACCAGCGCGGGCCGTGGTGGCGCCCCCCGTGCCCTGCAAGACGCGGCGCACGCGTCGCGAGATACCATAGGGCTTAACGGTGATGCGAAAATGGCGCCAGTCGATGGTACCGCGGTCTGAGTTGTAGGCGACAAGGACGACGCGACGCGCTGACGAGAGTGCGAGTTTGTGTGGCGCGAGCGGCGGGAAGAGCGTCTGGAACGTTTTCATTACTAGCGTCAGGTGCGGCGGGGTGCCAGGGCCCGGTGGAGGGAAGGACGCGAGAACAAGCTTTTTATTTAGAAAGATAAATTTAGAGGGTGGGAAGGACGAGTATTTTTTTTAAAGAAGGAATACGTACGAGCGGTGCGCTCATGGATTCGATTGGACTCAGGGATTTCGCATGTCGCGAAGACACTATAATATCCTTCATGAGACTATAACGCTCAACACGGAAGCTGAGGGTGGGCCCGTTGGACAGGCGCACGATACGCATGGACGGTGCAATATCCGTCAATGTAAGCGCGAGGAGATGCGTGACCCGCAACGCTGGCGCCATGGTGAAAAAGTCCCTGAGCTTGTTCCGAGAGCGTTCCTTCACTTGCACGAAACGGTCATACATCAGCATTCGTCAAGACCGAGGAGAGGAGGAAGAGGTGAGGTGGTGAACCTTGAGTCTGGTTGCTGTGTTGGGTTCCATAACTTTGCGGACGTCGCGAGTTAGCTGGGTGAGAGAGGTGCCGATATGGCCATGTTTTATGACAAAAGAGTTGGGAATGTTTTCAGAGGAGGACGCAGAAGGTTGTACACCCTTCAAGTGAGTGCGATTTTTGCGTCTGCGAGCCATCGCAGTTGCGGGTCAAGAAACACATCCCGGGCCGGCAATGCAAAGTCGTTAAAATACACTGGATTATCGAATAACAAAAATCATGCCAGACTAATTCATGCTATCTAAAGCGAATGAGAAGAATAAAAGTAAAAGTAAAAAGAAAGAAGCATGTGAGGGCTACACTCGGGCGGATGCACAAGTACGGGAACCATCAGT
Organism: Russula lepida; assembly: GCA_003316425.1. NCBI lineage: Eukaryota > Fungi > Basidiomycota > Agaricomycetes > Russulales > Russulaceae > Russula > Russula lepida. The sequence continues at coordinate 142,038 of QFEZ01000748.1, read as the reverse complement.
CGGGTATGTGGTGGTAAAAGTTTGATACAGCTCTGAAAACCGGAAAGAGTGTGATGATTAGTTGGTATTGTGCCAGATGCGCAAGTCTGCATTCATAAAAAGAAAAAAATTAACAGGATTGCGAAGGGAATACGAGTTAGAGTGTGTGGTTCAACAGATTGATAAACACGATTATAATTAAAATTCATTGAACTGAAATCCGACAACGTCGAAGCAACGCTGAGGCGGACAGGGAGTATCCTCCCGCTGGACGAGACCTGGTATCTGGTCCGACGGTGGTAAAGGAAGACGGGCAAAGTGGCGTGTGTCATCGTAAGAAGTTACATGCGGCACACTTGGGGCCTATATGCAGAAGATTATGAATGGGGGTCTCAAACGGAAACTGGACGACTTACTCTGATCTCGCGCCGTTCTAGGGCACCCCAATCAACGCCTCGGAACCAGGGGTGGTCAAGAACATCATCCGCGCCTGCCAGGAGATTGCCTAGCCGCTGGGTGCGATCGGGATTTAGGAATCCTCTTATGAGGTTTCGGGATAGTGGGTCTATGTCCCTTGGCCATTGAATTTTTCCCTTCAGGATTTTGTCATAGACCCCATATGCAGTCTCGTCAAAGAATGGAGGATGGCCGACCATCATCTCATAGGCGAGAATACCACAAGCCCACCAGTCCGCAGGCTTGCCATGGCCATCCGACTGGATTATTTCGGGTGCCAGGTATTCCGGAGTACCACATAACGTCCAAGTGCGGTCATCGACCACTTTAGCGAAGCCAAAGTCAGTAAGACGGAGGTATCCACGGTTGTCGAGGAGGAGGTTTTCCGGTTTAAGATCACGATAAATGATGTTGAACGAGTGGAGGTACTTGAGGGCAAGAACGATCGTTGCGAGGTAGAAACGGGTCACATCGGGGCTGAAGCGTCCAGCACGACGAAGGTGGGTAAACAGCTCACCGCCCGGAACGTAAGAAAGTAACATATAAATATTCAAGCTGTCCTGAAACGTTGCATAAAGATCGACGATGAAAGGATGTCGCACACGGGAAAGGATGCGTCTCTCTGCTTTGACGTGTTCGACTTGACGGAGACGAATCACCTCGGTCTTTTGGAGCACCTTCATTGCAAAAAACTTTGTCGTATTTGCAGGCGCAGACGATGTGGGGCGGTACTTGACGAGGAGGACGCGTCCGAATGTACCCGTTCCTGAGAAGTATGTAAGACTAATGTAGACTAGTCGAGACAACACAGAGGTGTACGTACCCAGGGTGCCCCTCAGTTCAAAGTCCTGGAGTCGAAGGGAACGATGAAGGTGTTCCTCTTCATCGTCCAAAAGTCTGGCAGGTGTCGGTGGTTTAGCGGGAATGGAAGGCGGAAGGGGTAACACGTCGTCACGATCCATATCTTGATCCGGGGAAGATTCCACAAGCGAATGGGGAGGAGATCGCGGAGGAGATATGCATGGGGAATGGTCGGGATCTTTGGCACATGGCGGTGGTTGGGAATCGACAGTTAGCTCGTGCCGGATGAGGACTTGTCGAGGAGAAGAGGGCGGACTGGTCGAGTCTGCGACGACCATGACAGTCGAGCCATGACGAGAGGGACAGCACGGATGATCGTGGACCACACCAGGGGAGATTGGCAGAGAGGCCGAACGACGGGGGATGACGGGCAAGAGAGTGACGCTCATGGGGCGGTGACTATCGGAATGTTTTAAAGAAAACAGAGAGATCTTAGCGTCGGGTGATACAGAAGTGGCAAGGCGGGGGGTGGAGGGCAGTAAACTCTGTTTGGAACAAGGGAGTGAGGGAAAGGATTAACTGGTCTGGTCTATGATCAAGCGTCCAGCGCAGTCAAATCAAAGGAGAAAACAAAGATGCCTTCTTTTGGCAATTGCCCTCTTCACACATGGCCTCCACCACTGACGACCCTCTCTCTTCATCTCTCCACACACCCACAGATCCTCTTATGGGTAACACTAACCAGCAACTTGAAGATGAATCAAGGCACGGTGACAGTCTTGCCCTCTACACAGCCCTAGTGCGTTCCTATCAACTGTCTATGCCTATGCCTATCCAATCTCCGACCCCTGTAGGCCTCTGTATTGGTGACTCACCCTAATCTATATCGGTGTGCTACGTTTCAACTGACTTTGTCCTCTTTAGGTCCTCCTTCTCTCGACATGGACCATCATCCTCTCCAGCAATCCAAAGGATCTCTCGTGGTTTGCATTCCACCCTACCCTCAATTCATTTGCCGTCGTATGCTTTACTCTTGGTGCGTTTCCACATCTCTGTTCGGTCAGGATTACAACTAAATATGCTCTCCCAACCATACAGGCATTCTTACTCTTCAGCCCACCTCCCAGCCAAAAACTAAGGCTGAGGGACTCAAGCGTCACCAGATCATTATGTTGACTGGATTACTGCCTGTCTTTCTGGGGACCTCGGCAATGTTGACTTACAAAGCATCGCACGGCGCTCCTCACTTTACGTCCTGGCATGGTGTACGTGCATATTTCCTTCTTCAATGCAGCAGGCTTACAGAATCCATTTCCTAGAGATTTGGTTTGTTCACCATCTCCTGGCTCTTCCTCCAGTCCCTGGTGGGTGCAGGAAGCGTTTGGTTTGGCGGCGCCGCCTTTGGAGGCGGTCACAAGGCCAAGCTAGTGTGGAAGTACCATAGGTTGTCAGGCTACGTATTATTACTTTCCCTCATCACGACCGTCCACTTTGGAGGTTGGTCAACCTGGGTCTCCCTACACAGCTTTTATGCTTCCCGCGTCATCGCATACACATTGGCGCCCCTTGGCATCCTTTTCTCTCTTTACTCTCGCATCAGGTATACCCCATTTATTTCTGATACATCCTCATAATTTTTCTAACCAATCCTTACTAGGCCGTCAAAAATGAAGTTTTTGTAAGCTGTAACATCCGATTCGCCAGCACCCTTTCTTGTACTTTTTCTTGTATCTTGTACTAGTAGGGCATTCATCCCAAATAGTGTTTGTCTAAGTGATGCAATATTATGAACATATTATGAACATAAACAATAAGTCTACAAGACGGATGTTGGTCTAGACAACGGAAGTTCCCTCAATTGGCTCCGTCGCCGTCGGCGGTTGCACGACGATCGACGGGGGTGGATCCAGCTTCTCCAGCTTTTCAGCAGTTGGTGCTGACGTCGTCAGCTCAACGGGAGAAGGTACTGGCGGTGACAGCGGGACGATGCTTTCGAGAAATCCGGGAATGAATTGCTCAGTCTTGTCGTGTGTGATGTGCCATAATTGTCCCTCATTTCGCGAGTCGCCATCTTCCTCTGCCAAAGGTGGAAGAAGCATACCCGCAGCATGCATCACGAGAATCACATTTTTGAGTGATTCGTGCACAGCCTCGGACTGCAGAACAACAATCCATATTAACCTTCTATCGCGCGTATCAAAATGGAAGATAGCGTACCAGCTGCTCACTCTGGTCTATGTGCATGAGTCGACCCATGTGGTCGAGGACTTGCATCCAGCACTCGGTTACATCCTCTCCCGCGACGTTGTCGCTGATCGCAAACCTCATGAACGCCTTGCACAATAACACTGATGCGCGCAGGCGACTTTCAGTTGTTTCAATGCCTCCCGGTGCACCGATCAGCGCTTCGAGCAGCGGGTAGAGCACACGTTGGAAAATTTCTGGAATGTCAGCACGGGATACAACCACAAGCGGCCCGAGGATCGCGCGGGAGAGCGAGGAAAGTGCAGCATGTCGGACCTCGGATGACGCGGATGTGGATTGACGGGATAGAGAAACCAACACCGGAAGAGTAAGTTGATGGCGACCTGCGAACCATCCATCAAGTCAATCCGTGAATGGGCCACATTGAAACAGGAAACTTAGCTAACTTTTATCACAAGATTCGCTGCAATTCTCTGTCAGGGAGGGAATGTACTTCAAGATCTCGAACGTGAGATCGATAGCTTTTCGTCCTCGGTCGATTACGGAAGAGCTGAGTCACGTAAGTGGAAGTGCGCCAACACGATTATTGTGCTCACCTGGATGAGTTGGGCTGAGGACGACGCCGAGCGTGTTGCTGCTCCACCTCGGCCGTAATCCCAGCAGCAGAGGCAAAGTCGTCGAGCACAGCGACGAGGCCGGCGATGTTATCAACGCTGATGCACCGCTCGGAACCTTCAACTATAAGTCGCTCGATAAAGTCGAATGATGCGCGTGCTGCTTCGAGATTCGAAACGCTCGAGCTGACCAATGCCAAGACAATGTTCCATTCGGTTTGCGAGCTGATAACCTCGCGGTGGTTTTGCACGATAAGGACGAGCCCCGAAATAACCTGCTCAGCTACTGAGTTCGCTACCACTGGTGGGAGACCTCCAAGAAGATCAAAGGAGAGGTATATCTGATCACGCAATTTACTTTGCTGTGGCAACTGAGTCATCAACCCAGGTTCTTTCGGTGTGCGTCACAACTCACCTTGGCAGCCAAGATCAGGCAAATGCGCATTACAGACACAACAGCACGCTCAACGAGAAGGACACTATACATTTGTGAAGATTTAAGCAGCATGGACAAGTGCTCAAAGACGACGGGCCTAGAACGCAATTAGGCAAGTACTTGCTAACGACAGCGGGCCTCACCATAACTCTTCGATGTGCTCTGGGGTCTTGCAGACGATGCTGACCATCATCTCGAGTAAAAATACCGAAGCCGGATCGTATGGCAATGGGCGAGGTGACCTCTCGGTAGAGTCGGCATCGGGCTCGCGTTGAAGGCTTGTATTCGTTCGTTCATAAGCAAGGGCCTCTAGTGATCGAACAGCAGCAACCAAAGGCTCCAAGTCCAGTTGCCTACAAGGAGTTAGCGATACACACTTGCAATGTCATGTCAACACATACATAATCTGTGCGTATAGCTCTTCCAGTCGACATGTGGAGATGCAGTCAAGTGCACAAAGAGTATGTTCTATATCGGCATCGGACGCTTTTGGAACAAGATTGTCTTGTGAAGAGCTATAAGGGGTCATCAAATATGAGGAAAGAGTTGATAGAAGGCCATCGCCTCTTGGCGGGGGTCGCGTCGGTTGATTACTGCTCCCGCGCAAAGGAATCATGGAAACGCCACCGAGGAAATCCTCCATCTGGAGCATTCGGGTAGGGAGTAGGGAGTGGATGAATAGATTCAACAAAATCTCGAAAACCTGTACAATGTGAAGCACGCCAAAACAGAGACAGACGGACAAACTGACGAACCTGAATCCAACCTTCACGGATGGCATTTCCGTTGCCATTCATGATATTAAATAGGACGACGGCTGCCAGCTGCCCCTTCAAGTGTGCGCCGAAGCTCACGGCTAATGAGGAGACTGTAGTGGATTGACCTTCGACTTCTACCACAGGATATACAGGAACTTCGGAAGGGAGGTTCTCAGAAAGAAGACTCGTGGCTTGCGAGAGCGAAATGACCACATAATCAAATACTTCCGGCAGTTGGAAATAACCAGCAAGAGTTGCGCATTGTCGGAAACCCGCAATAGCACGTTCTATAATGTAGTCATCATCAAAAGTCATGAACGCGAACGTGATCGCGGAAATGACGGGCTTCCAAATGGTTCGGAACATTTCCTTGTCGAAGACAGGAGAGTTGCAGATCATGAGTTCTCCTGGAAAGCGAGGTAATCTTAGCACTGGGAAACACGCACAGAACCGCATACCAGATTGTCTCGAGCGCATGAGTAGTTCTTTCCAAGCAAACTCAAAGCCGAGTTGCCCTGTATGCTCCTCAGGCATTATTATCTCTTGTCTTCGTATAGAGTCGTAAACAGCTTGCTATGAGTGGCGTGAGAAATGCATATTAGAATACGTCCTATCACCTACAAGATATTCGGAAGAGAAATCAGATCCATCATTGACACCTCTCAGATTACGCTGATAATCTTCAATAGTCATACGTTTCTGAAGAATGAGATATAAGCTGAGAAAGACGCGTTTGGATTTTAAAGTTGATATACCCGAACTTGTGGATTGTGTAAATCGGTATTTAACATGATCACTGAATATGCAAGGACGTAGACGGCATCCTGGCTTTTGATCTCAGCTGGGAGGTGATGTGAGCGACTACACCGTCATGTAGAACAAATAACAAACCTGGCTTCGACGCGAAATATATTTCAGCAAATGTCTCGGTGATTCGCGAAATTTGTTGAGACTCCCCTGGAAGTCGGAACGTTTCCAAAAGTTCCCTCATCGCCTCTGCAATGGATTTCTATAAACAAATCGACGATGAAAGGTCGGTATGGGTATGAGGCCAGCTAGTGAACGCACTTCGCGGAAGTCGAAAAGCCCAACAAAAGCCTTGAGAACGTCGATATTCTCAGGCTTTGAGATAAAGTCCCCCAATAGTTTCTTGTCGAGCCGAGTGCTACTTTTCAGAAATCTCGCAAGACTCTGCGGGTGAGTGATCTCGTCCGAGAGGTCATGGTATATGAGACCATTTTCCTCGAGGAACGCAAGCCCTGTTTTTGGCTTGTTATTGAAGCGAGCGGCACCCGTGAGAATGAGCCTCTTCTTGGACTTCCGTTGTAGTAATTCTCCTGCCGAAACATAGTTCTACGAGGAACAAAAGAGGAGTGAGAGATACAAATACACGGTAGCACGACAAGGGACGAACCTTAGGCCACTCTGTGTCTGGCTGGGCATCTGGTCAGTACGGAGGTGTCGCTCGAGTAATTTGACTTACAACGGCAGCGCGCGTAGCCATTGCATTGATATACGTAAGAAGAATGTCCAAACACAGGTACTGGGCACTCAAATACGAGACTTGCAATGGCTCCCCGTAATAATCGTTGTACACGCCCTAGTAGGCGACAATAAATGAGCGGCGAATAAGCGACGATTGTGCGAGTAAACCTTAGTCAATAGGTCGATGATCCTGTCAAACAGGTTTTCTGCGTTGGTGTCGCAGTCATAGTTGCTGAAAAGTTCAACAAGGAAACTCGGGTGGCTAGATATCTGACCGAGAACATCCAGCAACAGGTCTCGTGCGCTCCCACTGGCTGGGATAACGGAAGGTTTGTTCGGCGTTGGACTGCCCTTTTCGCCGTCGGCCTCTTCGAGTAGCTCAAGGCTAGAGGCATGAGAACCTGGAGAGTTGGGACGTGGGGAGAATAATCCACTCTTCGGCACTGGCGTCCCTAGACGACTCGACTTGCCCGTTACGGGGGGTGCAAGCCGATCCAATGTATAGGCTAGAAATAGTTCCTGCTGGAGTTTCAGATACCTTCGCATACTGTTAATCATCGTAGATATGGTACGGAGTGTCAGCTGGAAGACGGAAGAATTATCGGATTGCGCGAGCTGGAAGAGGTACTTGCACCCGTGGTCAAGAATCATGGTGTGTAAGGTAGGGAAATCGCCGAGCCGTACGCCAGACACTTCGAAAGAAGTGTTCAATACGCCCAGCGCGAGGAGTCTTGTAGAATCTGTATGTACGCGGTCATGTGGATCGAGAATGTTCACAAGAACCCTGAGAAGTTCAACAATCGACGGTAGTCCATCTGAGATATCCATCAAGGTCGGGCCGAACAAAGGATAGGCAGTGCCATAACATACAATCTAACTTCTGGGTCCTGGAGGTATCTTGGGGACTCTCTGCAATGGTGTTCGCTGATGGACCTGCAGCTACAGGATCACCTGATGCTGGCTCTATGGGCTGTGTTGGCGAAGAGGGGTACGTTTCTGCTGCCGGCACACGCGGAACGACCACTAGCCTTTTCTCCTCACTCACAGGGTCGAGGGTATGCAGTTTGGACAGGATCGTTCTCACGAGCTTGTGCATTGTCAGCTCAGCCGAGCGTCGCAGAGCCTCTGCTGTAATATGAACAGAGTTACCACGGGAAATGATACAGAGGACAAACCGCTGAGCCGCATTTGTACACATGTCGCAAGAACAGTCTCCAACATTTCACAGACCTCGATGTCACCAAGCCGTGTACCCCACACTCCACATATACAATCTTCGATGACAGTTAGTATCCGAAGCAATACAACCTCGTCTCCGGAAGAGTCGCTGGCTTCAAATTTGCAGTGGGAAACGGAGGAGCTGACAGCCGCAAGGGCATCATCGACGGATGGATCATTTTTCAAGAAAAGGCCGCAGGAAAAGAAAGAGTGTAGAGCGGAAAGGGCAGCAGACGTGATGGGGCCCGTGGATAGAGGCGAGCGAATGATGGAAAGGAAGGGAGCAAGGATATCAGTGAGTGAAATGGACGAGGTGTCTAAAGGACAAACAAAGGTTTCACCGCGGTCCTGTGCATCATAGACACTGCACACACCTTGCGTACTTCTGAGGGTCCTCTTTAATTCCTCGAAACCTGACATAAGATCCTCCTCTCTGCTCCCCTGTTGCGGCGTTGAGATGATATTTGACCCAGGCCGTCGGAGTCCAAGATTGCTTGCCAGGGCTGAGTCCTTGGTGTAATACGTGTACATACTTGATGACCACCTTGAATTCTTCCGCATGACCGAGGTTACAGACAGGATCTCGGAATAGATTATATGACCGGAAGAGACGGTTTCGTTGTTGAAAGTGTTGTCGGAGGACATAGGTGAGGTAGCCATCGTGTCCAGACGCGATCGCCGAACGTGGGGTTAAGAATAAGAAAGAGTGTAACGGGTCTTACTAATAGATACCAAATTAGTACACACACTTTCCCAATTTGGCAGCAAGCAACTGGGTACTATAATGAGTGTGATGCATATATTACACAATACAGCTATTGCCCTCATGATTCCGGCGCATCCCCTGCACGGCTTGCCATCGCCGCTTGTCCCGCCGCAGTGGCAGCCAGCCTTGAGCGCTTCCTCTCCGCCTCTGCAGTGGACATGAGCCAGGATCAGAAGGTACGAGGGTCGTTTAATCTTACCAGCTTCTTTCTCCTGTTCAATTTCTTGTACAATACCTTCTATTTGTGCAAGATCCAGATTCTGAGGTCAAGTGTAAAGTGGGGTGAGGGGAAACATAGGTCTCATGCACTTACTGTGACCTTCCCATATTCTTCCATGACACTGATTTCGATGTTCTTTGCGCCGGTCTGCACAACCTCGAGAAGACTTTTTACAGTAAGTTTAATACTGTCATCGCGGGTCATGTCGTCTTTGTGATTCTTCTCTAAGAACTCCCGAACAGTTTTTGAAGATCTTCCGATAGCGTTGGCCTTATGATGGAATAAACAAATGGACATGACCGGTGAATCAAGCAGATGACACACCTTCCAAGCACTGTAGATGCCACTTGGCTCTGTTTGGTATAACCGAGGGATTGTATCGTTAGGGTCAAACCCTACGATGAGTGTTGAGATGCCAAAAGGCCGAACACCTCCGGACTGAGTGTAACGCTTTTAAAGGAGAAAGTCAATTTATAAAACCCTTTCACGTTACCAGAGCCCACCTGCTGGATTCCAGCAATATGTCTAGTGATATACTCAACAGTGACTGGATCCTCTACGGTGAGGCGATGGCTTTGGCATTCCACCCTCGCCTTGTCGATCAGCACGCGTCCGTCAGCCGTAAGACCTAGGAAGAACCATCGCCAGTTGTGTCTTCATGCTCTAAGTGAGACCAAGACGGACTAACCGGCAAACGCAAGGCAAATGTGATCGTCAAGCATGACGACCTTTCTGACCGTTCGTGGGTCTTGAAGTTGAAGGACAGATTTCTTTTCCACGCCCAGGACTACAACGTCTTTCCCGCGCACACCCACCTAACTAATGTGAGACAAATAGAGGTGAATATAAAGTGTAACACATACAGCACAAGTACCTTTTCTCACCGCTTCTTGGGCATATTCGACCTAAGAGGCATGAGACGCGCGATCAAGGTAAGTAGAGAAAGTGCATACTTGAAATAAATGTCCATCGGGTGAGAATACGGTAAGTGCTGTAGAAAAAATGAGGGACTGTTGCTATATGTGAGTACACTGAGTACGAACCGCGATCGTAGGACCTGGACATGACTATACTCTAGAGAACGGGCAAATGGACGCGTAGGCGTACCAGCTCGTTAGGTAATCCGGAGTAGGCCGAAACGCGTCCCTTCACGTCCCTGCCAGGCTAGACACCGAGATGCACGGCTACTGTGACAAGATATTCATCAAGGAAAACTACAACGGCTTCGGGACGAAAATCGGCTGTTTGTGCAGTCTTACCATTATCGTCGCTTCAATGCATCCTGCCACAGATGTTAAAATTGAGCTCGCACGGCTCGTTCCTCCTTAGTTCAGCACACTAGTCTTAGTACCGTACATACTAACTTCACCATACCACCATACTGACATCCCACCCAATTCCACTCGTTTCCCGTACGCGCATCGCATTTTTCCTACACAAATGCGCAACAACAGATAATCTTGCATTCTCCGAATCGTTCGGATGACTACTGTTTACGCATACTGCCCTTTGAGTTTGTCGCAATCAATTTTATGCCCTTTCATCTAGACTGTCTCGCAGCCTGATCCCGAACATGTTCAACCCCATGTGAAATTCAGCTTCAATGTGTTGGCCAACGAATGTGACACACGTAGGTGAGGGTAGTGGATAGGATAGAGAGTGGCGTCACGCCTTCCTGTGCCACACAGGCTGATTACGTGACAGTAATATTCATGGGCAGTGACAAAATTAAACAGTCGTCGAGGTATGTGCTTTTGCTGCTCTCTCGTTCAGCCACTAACACTTTTACATCTCACCCAAGTGAACCGCTGTGCTGCATGTTCTGCCATGTAGACCTCATAAAGTGGACGCCCGAAGATAGGCAATCACATTACGAAGCCCACCTTTCCAACTTAGACACACTGCGTGCGCACTAGCCGTCCTACTTTTGACTCTTGCCAACTTACACTCAGTATATGAATAGCACCCCCGACCTCACTGGCAAGCCCACGTACACCATACTCGCCAGAGCATGCCAAAAGTTCACGAACGTGGGGGATCTCCCTCTCGAGCCGATCTACGAAGGATCAATTTTGGTATCAGTCCCTCGAGACCGAGCCGCCCTCTAATTACACCCCTGGTTCATACACATTCTCGTTACTCAGCAAATCAGCACTCACCTTTCCCCAGGGCTCATTCCACTCCTGAGAAGGATGTTGTTGACATCTGTCGAGAGAAATACCAGTCGTCGTGCCGTACTCTGTTATGAGAGGGCGGTTCACATATACCACGAGATGTGGGATGCAGGTTGGGGCTGCGGGTAAGCATCTCCACTTGATGCGGACACGGGTCCTCACTAGTGGTTTAGTTATAGGAATTTCATGATGTTATGCGCTGCTTTGATGGATCAACGCATGAAGCCAGAATATTCATCTTTGATCATCAACCCGATCCCTCCAGGTATCACCAATTTGAAAGTTTGGATTGAAGAAGCTTGGAAGAGTGGTGAATACCTCTATTAATCTGCGCGTCGGCATGCCTTGATCCTCTCAAGTCAGGTTTTGATCCGGAGGGCGCAGAACTGTTAAAGGGCAAACTCGTTGGCCACAACAAGTGGATAGGCACTGCTGGTAAAACAATTTATAAATCTGTCTGCCAATCCAATTGGCTGATCTCTGTCCCACAAGACTTGTATGTGGCATTCACATACAGAGGTATTCCGTAAGCTACCACCCCTTCCAATCTGAGACAAGGATTAGACTCTCACTCTAACTTACTCAGATCCCGACTTATCGATTTTGATACTCCTGGTGGCAGTACGTTGCAAAGCTGTTTATCTCTCCTCATTGGGATGATGAAACACCGGTTCCCTTTAGATGTGACCCCTCTACTTGATTGGATCAAACGGTATTTCGATACTTACACCGAGGATGATCACACCTCTGTACAAGAGAGGTGGAGAGCGGCCACTCCTGTGGTGATATCAGACCGCATGCCACTTATTCTCCAGCACCCGGGCCACTCACGTACGATTATTGGTTATGAGATAGCGAAAGACGGCAGCACCACTCTGCTCACGTTCGATCCCGCGATGTGTGTATGGCCTTCACTCTCATGCCCCGGTTGGTTCATCTTCCTTCAGACGTATGACACAACTTGAAATACGTCGCACTGCCCTATCCTCTCTCAATTATTCCAAACAGCGGGCGGGACACGTCGGCGATAGCAAACACAACACCACACAACGTCTCGCAGAATCCCTGAAAAAGCCATTCCAACCTCATAGCAAGCGTGCTGGCCCCTCGGCAGAAGGACGGGAGGTTAGCTCTCCGAAGCGACTACGGACTGGTCCCATCGGGGAGGTCGTCGTCGCCACTGAAGACAAGGAGAGGCTGCTGGATCATAGGAAAGTATTGAAGATATTCCGAGTTGATCGGAAGAAACTTGCGTGAGTCCTGGATATAACCAATACCTCTGTTGGGCTTGCTCACAGAGAAGTAGGAGAAAAAAGAAGTATCAGGTGTTGTGGTGTCCCATGGAAGATCCACTGACCGAATCAGATAAAAAAGAACGACAGGAGGTGAAAAGTGAACTCGTGTAATCAATAGATCTATAGGCAACAGTATTCTACATCCTCATAATTAGGCGTACGGCGTTCTACGAGTATTACAGGGCGCCTCATTGCACGATGCAAAATATCTGATCATTACATTATCCTATCATATTTTTAATGGAAGACCATGTTACCACACAGAAGCCATTACCACGTCCGCATCGACTCTACTGATATTTGATTCCTGCAGAAGAGACGAAGATACGTCGCCAAGCGGAGGCGTAATATCCAAACCCGCAACTGCGTATCGAAGGGCACGTTCCCAAGCTTCCTCAACGCGATACCCACCAGCACGCATAATGTTCTCCTTATCCCTCCGAACGCCATCGCTAGCCGGATCAAAGTACGAGCTCCTAAGGCCATACAGATCCTCGTACGCATAATACGAATCCGACAGCGGCACGTGGGGCTGGTCGGGCACAACAGTCGCGTTCTGCGCCGCGCGCAACCGCATTGCCTCCTGCTGCTGTGCAGATACAGCCTGCTGAGCAGCTGCAGTGCGCGCGGCAGCACGCTTGAGCGCCTCGGCGCGCACCTGCGCAACGAGTCTTGCGGCGTCCGCGTCGCTATTTTCCAAATTGTCGATCAATGCGCGACGCTCGCCTTCGCGCGCATCGCGCTCCTCTTCTTCGGCGCGACGGAGCTCGTCGGCGCGTAGCTGACGTTCGCGGCGCTCGGCCTCCTCTTGCTCCTTGAGCGCTTGGGCGTATGCCTCTTCGCGCTGTTGGTTGAGCTCGATGAACGCCGCGTTTTCTTTTCGGTAGGCGGCAATGCGCGCTTGCGTTTCGGGGATGTCAATGTCGTTTATGAGGTTGAAGGCTTGTGTACGCAGCAGCAATATGAATTATTCTTTGTATAGAATGGCGCGTAATTAATGGAGGATGAAAGGACTCTTACTGATGTCTTCCACTTCTTGTAGGTAATCGTTATAGGAGCGAAGGTCAGGAAAGTCTTCTCTACGCTTGTTGAATCTGATCCGGATAACGATAAGCATATTGCATGGAATGGATCAAAGAAGCCCTGAGACGGACTCTTTCGCAAGTTTTCTCCTAATAGCGACTTCTTTCTCCACAACAAGATCTTCAAATGTCTGGGGAATGAAGGTCATTTTCTTGAGTGTCTTCCCACAAATAGGACATGGGGCTGGGCCCAAGGTGTACAGACGATCTATACAGGATTCACACCTTGGCGCATGGTGTGAATAGGTGGAGGAATGACGGATCACGCGACGCACATTTTGTGATAACACGAGCTCACGAGCAATCGGAGCTTTGGGTTCAAGTATCTGTCCGATTTGCACACTGGACATTGATCGTCCATGGACTTGATGACATGACGAAACGACGGTCAACGGGGAGGGTAGATGGAAAGCTGCGAGAGAGGGGGACTGACGAAGTACTCGGATGTCCTTCCTGAGGCATCTTTAACCCCACCGCTGAATACTATCGAGGTCGTCTGTGTCTGGGGGGTATGCGAACGAGTCGCAGGTGTTGTGGTTCCCTTGCGGATAGTAGTCCCTCTGAGCCAGCTCCCAGCATTACTCCTACTAGCTGACATGAAAGTGTATAAGCAAGAGAGACTGATTAAATGAGTGAGTGTGCTCACGTCATACAATACAACCATGTCTTCCTCACCCACCCATCCTCCGCTGCCAGTGACTCGTCCCGAGTGGCAAGATCGCCTCGCTACCCTCCCCGGCGACCACAACCACATCCCAGCTTTCTTCTTTGCTCATGGCTCCCCAATCCTCAACATCTCCAAGGATGCGCCTGGCCTGAGCAAGCAGCTGCGCATATTCGCCCAATATAGCGGCGTAGAGAGTCCCTTTGCTAACTTCCTGCGGGATTTCGGGCCTGCTCTACTTTCAAAGTACCAGCCAAAGGGCATACTTGTCTTCAGTGCACACTGGGAGTCGGAGGGAGAGGAACTTGGTGCGTAACTGGGATGGGAACAGGACGGGTCTCAAACTCCGTTACATTACTCATTTCGAGATACAGTGACAGACTATGGCGAGGAAAACCCTCTGCTCATGGATTATTACAACTTCTCTCAAGACTTCTACAAGCTCAAATTCAGCTCACGTGGCGATGCTCGGCTATCTCAACGCGTAGTCGAACTTTTCGATCAGGTACCGTCTCCCTTCCCTCCGTTCGACGGCCCTTTATTTTTATCTGACTTTGGTGTTACGTGGACGACAGGCAGATATCCGCGCTCGTCTAACGCCAAAAAATGAAGCCCGCGGGAGAGATGGACGGGGATTCCAAGGGCCAGGCCTGGACCATGGCGTCTTCATACCCTTTCGCCTTATGTTCGGCGAGGACTTCCGCAGTGTCCCCATCGTGGAGGCATCAATTGATGGAACGTTGAGTCCCGAGCGTAACTGGTCACTTGGCAAGGCGATCGCTAAGCTTCGGTGCGTCCAGCGTTGACACCTGGAACCTAATGCGTTTATCTTGTCCATAGGGAAGAAGGCATCTTGGTCCTTTCCGGGGGACTCACCGTTCATAACCTACAAGACCCATCAAGCTTCATTCCCGAAACGGCCAACCCGCCTGCTCGGGAGTTCAACAATGCAGTTTCTTCGGCCATTTCCATTTCGGATGTGAGCATTCCCCATGTGAACTGTACTCCGTTTTGCTGACAGTGCCACCCAAAAGCCGGTTGCGAGGAAGACCGCACTTCTTGCGCTCACACAACACAAGAATTTCCGAGATGCGCATCCACGAGAGGATCATTTCGTCCCCATATACGTGGCCGCGGGTGCTGGTGAAGATGGTAACGTACATGTGTTGTCTGGCCTTTATGGGTGTCAAACAGTTGCGTTTGGCTCATGAAAATGCCATGGAGGAAGTCCCTGCCCTAATAAATGCTTCATTAAATGCTATGTACACTATGTATCATCGAAGTTGTAATAACGCAGGCTAAATTGTCGGATGGTCACAACGCAGCACACTTGGCGGCATAGAAGACAAAGCGTGAGGTCTCAGGCTCGTAGGCATAATCATGAAAAATACTCGTATCAAAGGTCGTCTACGCGACCGTCCCACTTTCGTTCCGGACGATTGGCCAGATACCTTCGGCCTTCCACTTGTCGACGATTTCGTAAAGGACGTCGGCCGTCATGCTAGGCCGCTTCAAATGGTAGTCGATAACGTGCTGTATCTTCTTATTGGAGAAAGCAACGTTATGCTTCGAGAGCGAGAAGGTATTCATGTACGCCGTCAAAGGTGTCATCGTTACGGGGGGGTCGGACCTTGTGAGCATTTCTGCCCAAGCGCTGACGTGTGCTTCGTTGATATCTTCGACAACATCTTCGAGGCGGAACTGAAAGGGGTGACATCCATAGCAGAATGCCCTGTCAATCGAGAGAGAAAACGCACCCTGATCATTGCGCTGGTGACAAAGTTGTGGTACTCGAAGGTAGTACCAAAAATCCCAGTCATGGTTTTTCCTGCTTTGTCAAGCGTCGTCCCATTATCGTCCGTCTGGGAATAGTCAGCTTTCTTTTAGCCCACTACCACTACCCTGACACGACGATACTCACGAGGTTGAACAAAGGTGCAATCACTTTCGTCTCTGGCGAAGGCATGCCCGTAACTTCCGTCACTTTATTCTTGTCATTCTTCCAGTAGATCTCTTCTCCAGCCAACTTGAGTGCCTCTTCGCGACCGATACGGGACATCCACTCAGCAACGGCCCAAAGGCTACCAGCAACGTCATCGGAATGAACTGTATTCATCGCATTATGGCCGGGGCTCCATCTGAACGCAAGTAATCAAATCGCTTAGTACGGCTAGCTGAGAAGGAAGCTTACAAGGACTTCATGGGCTTCTTCATGTAGCCATACACGGCTGCCACTGTCAGCACGTTTGTCACTGCAGACTATGTGAGGAATGAAGATGGCGAGAACAGTAATCTACCTACTCAAGCCGAAGTCGATGTACGGCCCATAAACGAGGCCAATGCGCAAGACAACAAAATTGAGACTAATGCCAAATCACAAGCGGCACCAACGCAGATGGACCTGACGCACCCTTCAATTGCACCCAAGATACGAAGAGACTCATGCCACCATGTCCCAATGACGCCCTGGGGCTTAATTTCTTCCTTCTCCTCGTGCGAGCCCTTGTCGGGAGTCTCGTACCAAGGCTGCTGTAATCGTACGTATGCCTTGACGTTTCGGCGAGCAGCCTCCTCCCCAATTAAACGCGCGACATTACATGTGTGGTTGATTTGAACCTTGGGTGTGCACCATAGAGAAGATTACATGCTCCCATACCAGATACGAAGACAGTCAAGAGACGCACCTTCTCGGGACGGTCATGGGCTACCTCTCCGGTCAAGTCAAATACCAGCGAATAAGGATCCTGTCCAGCCGGGGGATCGAAGGAGGATGAGACAATCGCTGGTAGTGGTGTTGGACTTGTTAAAGGGAAGGCAAGGAAGGGAAGAGGTAGACAAACCAGGGACAGTCAGATTTGCCTGTCTATATTCGACGTTGTTGTTGGCCAGAACTCGGGGAAATTCCGGACCAAGATACCTGTGCATCATTTGACGGTGTGAGGGCCAGGTACTAATCAAGGACGAGATGGAAACCCGCACGTCGTAGGGGGGAATACAGAGTATTTGTCAACGATGCGCAAGTTCTGGGTTGCAAGATTAGGCGAGGGAAGGGCGATCAGATTCAAATACTGACAGAGACAAGGGCTTCCCCCTCTGGTGGGATCAAAAAACTTGACAATGCACGAGAACAAGTGTTGACGCCGCCTGAAGACGTGTCTCAGAAGTGGGAGATTGGGAGCGGTGTCCAGGACTGACCAAAAATGATGGCATTGGGTTTTTGGGACATGGCAATTGATAAGAGAAAGGACGGAAAGAGGGGCGAGAGGGGCGCAGATGAAAGAGAAAATATAAAAGAGAGGGTGGATTGAGAGGGATTTCCCTCGAGCTGTTGTTGGTGGTTGGTGGTTGGCGAGAAGAGGTGAGATAGGGTTATTGTCTCCCTTTCTAATCTACTAACTACTAAAAACTCTCGCTATCTCTTCATCCTCCCCAAGTATTCGTAGACAGCAGAAAAATCCTTCCTCGAAAGCTCTGGATATCTCTCCACAGCCTCCATGTAAATCTTCTCTGCGGCCTCGGCCAGCGGCACTGGTGAACCCGACTCCTTTGAAACATTCGTCGCCAATCCCATATCCTGTCCGACTCGGACCTCAGTGAGTCAAATTAATCAAAAGAGTTCCTTTTACGTCACCTGCCTTTATCATCAGTGCGGTAGCAAACCCGCCTTCAAAGTCACGCTCGCATGGCGCCAACTTATCTGGCAATGCCCCAGGCACAGGATTATTTATTCTCGATGACCAGCATGCCCCTGTGGAATTATTGATGACACCAGCCAATACCGCAGGATCCAATCCGAGCCGTTGTCCTAGCAGCATGGCCTCGGCGACGACTATCTGTTCCACCCCGAGTATCAAATTATTGCATATCTTGGCCGCAAGTCCAGACCCTGCAGGTCCGCAATGAATGATGCGCTGACCCATAAGTGCAAGTATCGGTGAGGCACGGGCGAATGACTGCTTGCTGCCGCCAACAAGAAAAGACAATGTTCCTGTTTTGGCGCCTGCTACACCTGCAAAGTGTCAACCCTCGACGTCTTATAGGCATACGATCAGCATGCCTCCAGACACGGGAGCGTCTACCATTCCTACCCCGACGGCCTGCGCTTCTGCAGCAACATCACGACCGACTTGTACATCGAGGGTAGTTGAGTCGATACAAAGTGTGCATGACGCGTCTATAGGCGGCATAGAACGAAGCGTCGGGATGATACCGCTTGATTCCAGATAAACCTGACGAACATGAGGCGAAGAAGGCAGCATGGTGATGATCGTCCCAGAGGCCAGAGTGGCCCTGTGCTCGACTATTTAGGTGTGATAAGAACAGCCATCAATGGGGTACTTACTCTTCAGGATTGTCGGCGGTGTTTATATTGGCGCCACGGAATTGTTTGCGGAAGTTGACAATGAACTGGGCGGCTACCTCTGGCACTGCATCGAAAACGACAAAGCGAGAGCTGCTGTCGTTGGCGTGTCGCTTGGAGAATAGATTGTACGCCATTTCGGAACCCATGCGACCCAAGCCGACGAAACTGATGCTATTTGCACGCGAGCGGGACGCAAGGCTGAAAAGTCGAGCCGTAGATCTCATGAAAGTGACAAAGAGAGGACACCAGGCTGTGCCTTGCGCGCCCAACATCGCAATTGTCTTGTACCAATGAGACTGACCTTACGCCTTCTGCATGCAGAGACTCGCACTGCCTTCTGTTGGCATCCGCTGCTTCTATTACGATACTGTGCTCCTAAACGTATTCGTGCATATTTTTACTCATAGGAGTTAAGAGGCGAGTCGCACCTCCTTACTCACTATGACTCGTGTTTCCCCCCCTCCTCAATCTTATCAAGCTGGTCTTTGGCCCGACGACCCACCTCATTCTCCAGTGACGTCAGAGGGTACCCTCTCTGTGTCGTCCTTTCCTAGATCTACGTCTGTGGACGGTGGCGACCCACCATGGTCTTCCGCCTCCTCCTTCCTATATGAGAGTTCTCTTGTCACAGTCACCCTTGGAAAACGCGTGTGGGGTCTAAAGCAGCCGGCATACGGGTTTAATGGTATTGTGCAAGGGGCCATCAAACTGAGTGGAAAGTGTACCCATGTTGTCCGCGTGGAAGTTTCAGTTGAGACAGGCTTGTCCATTCACCACCTGGGGCACAGCTAATCGATATGTTCGGTTTTTTTCCAGCTCCTAGGGAGAGTCAATGTGGCTTCGTCAGACAGAGGATTGATTTCTGACCAGGTCCATCGGAATCTACTCACAACTGCCATTGTCCTCTCTTGTCCTCCGCGTGATCGGTTTACTCCTACCGAGGAGTGTTTACCGCTCACCATTCCGTTTCCATCGCATGTGGCAGATGGTACAAGCCCACTCCCACCCTCCTGCGCTTGGTGGTCGCCTACGTTTTCAACTCAAGTGGAGTACTGCGTCAGGGTCGATGTACATCGAAAGGGGCTTCGCAGACATGAGCTGTATGGTCTCTTTTGCCACGCTTTCGTCTTTGACGACCGTCCCTCTAGGAGGATTATCCCAATAATGTACCTCCCCAAAACATGGCCTTCCCATCCGATCCCCAGCAGAGAGTCCATTTTTGGTTCGCTTCCAAGTTTGACCGAATATAAGACCGTCTCGCTACATCCTGAACTGCCCACCGACGTCCCCCCCAAAGTCATGGCAACGATGCCGACAGTTGAGGCAAGCTTCACAAACACTTGCACCTACCATTATGCTCATCGAACAGTAGTTGTTCTACCCATCCGGCATTACATATGCCTCAGGTCAATCCATTCACCTCAGGCTTACTATCCGAAGTACGGAGTCTCCCGCTCTGGCACTACTGCTCATCCAGGGGCTGGAAGCCCAATTGGTAAAGTACATGGTAGCACGGACGCAAAATGGTCAGGTTGTTGGGGGGAAAGAAGTAGTACTGAGCAGAGAGAACGTCACTGAAACCGACACCATTGAAGAAGGTTGCGCCATCTCGTATTTCGATCTCACCCTTGGCGTGCCTGGGAAAGAGCAGTCTTGGGCGATTGACGACGACATCAAAGTGGCGGTGAGTTGACCGTCTTGTGTATTCTCAGACTGACTGACTTGTGGTAATTGAACAGTATCTAATTCGAGTCTCTGTGAGTTGTCCAGACAGCGCCCTGAACTTTGTGCCAACGTATAAGCACGCATCACGAATCGGAGTGGCCACGGAAATGTGGGCTTTCCGTGAACGTGGGCTACTTGGGTTCGGTGGATTTTCTGATCCTGCGATTGGAATGAGCGACGAACGATTAGAGGTACGACGAGTGACTCGAGTAAATGCAGGTTGGCAGTAGAGTACAGTAACTTACCTTAGACACGATTACACTTGTGATATCCCCATTTAGGCCTCATCCTTCCTCGCTTCACTCCTTTGCTCCCTACATCTTCCTCTTCCCCTTCAAATGCTCGCCGCCGCAACCTCTTTCTTCTCGAGATCAAATATCTCTCAGAACTATGCCATCGGTGCTTCCTCAACCGCTGCTGGCAGTCGCACGGCCACCCCAACGCCTGTACCGGGAGCTGGAGCGTCCTCCTCCAATCTTCCTGCACCCGCCCATGTCCCTACATTCCAAGTCGGCTTGTGGCGCATTCAATCAGCGACTCACAAGGTCACTGGTAAACGCGTCTCAGTGTGGACCTCCGACAAGAGGAGTCCGGAAATAGACCGCATGTCGCCGATGGCCAGGGACAAGACAACAGACGTCCTTAAAGCGGAGGTGCGTCGATGCAAGCAGGATTGGGGATGACTTTCCAACGAACATAAATGCGTAGGTTACATCGCTGAGCAAGCTAAGGCATCCCTGTATTCTTGGTGCGCTCGATGTTCTTCATAATTTTGCGTATCGCATGTGCCTCATGACGGCAAAGAGATGGTCGAACCCCTGGAAGAGACGCGTAATGAGCTTATATTTGCGACCGAACCTCTACTGTCGTCTCTCCATCTCTCCATCCCTGGCGCTCCTCACACCTCCCGGTTTGTCGATCTGGATGAAATCGAGGGGAGTCGTGTACAGAACCAAGACCGGACATCCGCCAGCTAACAAGGCAATCACAGATCCAAAAAGGCGTGTTACAACTATGCAAGGGCCTATCGTTTCTCCACACATCCGCGCGCACCATCCACTCCAATATCAACCCAGAAAGCATTCTGATTAATAATGCCGTACGTCCAGTCTCAGGGCCTCAAACCGACGCGTCTCATGTCACCAATTATAGGGAGATTGGAAACTGGGTGGCCTTGGTCTCACTATTCCACTCAAACGACCCGATGGCTCCTCGACTGACTGGGAATTTCCGTCGTATGATAGCCGGATGCCATCCTATGCTCAACGATCATTTGATTACATCGGTGCGCAACAACACGTTCACTGCGTAGAACAAGGTCATCGCATCACGCTGACATAACTGTCGCAGCTCCGGAATATGCCCTTGACGAAGTCTTGAGCACCGCTTCGGACATGTATTCGTTGGGTTGCCTGATACACGCGGTGCATCTCAAGGGCGAACCCCCCTTCAAAAACTTCGGTAACTTAGGGAGCGTACGAGAACATGCCGGGCGGCCGCTTTCTGGAACAACACGCTTAGACAGGGATCTCCAGGGCATGTCCCATTTTCA
Source organism: Russula lepida (assembly GCA_003316425.1). NCBI lineage: Eukaryota > Fungi > Basidiomycota > Agaricomycetes > Russulales > Russulaceae > Russula > Russula lepida. The sequence continues at coordinate 120,245 of QFEZ01000748.1, read as the reverse complement.
GTTGTCAGTCTGTGTTGCTGAGTAAAGTCTCTGGTCTAGCGATGCTCGTTTCTCTGATTACCCGGCATCCACAGAGCCGGCCGACACCCAGCTCTCTCCCATCTCACGCATTCTTCTCGTCGTTACCGATCTCAACGCTCAACTTCTTAGACCGATCCAACTTCGCTGCAAAGTCTAGAGAGGAGAAAATATCATTTATGAAAGGGCTAACTAGTGTCCTTGATCGTTTTTCCGAAGGACTTCGTGTACGGAAGATCCTTCCGTCACTGCTTGAAGAGGTACGGATCAGGTTCTCAATGTGGAATTTGACTTCAATTTCCTCTAGATGAAAGACCCCCACCTTCTACCTTACATCCTGCCCAACGTCTTCGCGATCGCGACGATCGTTTCTCCCCAGCAATTCGCCTCCTTGGTCCTGCCCAGCCTCAAACCCCTGTTCGCTATCAAGGAACCACCCCAAAACATGCTCACACTCCTAGATAACTTGAACACGCTTCAGGAAAAAACAGACAATGCCGTATTCAGGGAACGTACGTCTGAATCCACTTTTATGTTGCTTGTGTCTCAATATGCACTTTAGATGTCCTTCCCCTGGTATACAATGCTCTCGAGTCGGAACATGCTCCTGTACGTGATTACGGCGTTCTTACTTTTTAGAACCATACTTAGTCGTTCCAAGGTGCAAGAACGTGCCCTTGGGGTTGTACCCGGCCTTTGCGAGAGCATTGATTATGCCGAAGTTCAATCTGTTCTCTTCCCGAGGGTTGCGGTGCGGTTATTTAAACAGTTATCATGGATATCCCACTTACGACGCTATCTATAGCTTGTTTTCACCAAAACGCGCATTCTGTCCGTGAAAGTGGCCACTCTCGTCACATTCTTAAGCATGGTCAAAACACTTGATCAGGTATAATGCTCAGGTTAATGCGCATCCACAGCTTGGCTGATTATGGTCCAGACAAGTCTGACGCAAAAGCTTGTTCCCCTCCTTTCTAAGATCCGTACCAAGGAGCCGGCAGTAACGGTGCGCCTTAGATTACCCTTTTCCCGCTCAGCAGATACCTATATAAGACTTCCAGATGGCGACTCTATCTGTGCAAGAGGCGATGGGTCTTAAGGTGGACAGGGAAGCCGTGGCCACCCTTGTTCTTCCACAACTATGGGCAATGTCCATCGGTCCTTGTAGGCTTTGCTTTTTCTGTGTCCATTTTCTTCTAAATCTCTCCTGGACAGTGCTAAATGTCGAACAATTTCAGCGATTTATGTCTGTTATCAAGAAGTTAGGGGACCGTGTCGAAAAGGAGCACGATCAATTTTTGCGCGATTCACAGCGCATAGAAGATCGTTCTGCAACTGCGGTCAACGGTTCTGTGGATGGGCTAACAGCCAGAGGGGGTATGGACTTTGAGACTCTTGTAGGCGGAGCAGGCTCCGGGAACATTAAAGCCGATACTGAGTTGAATGGGAACTGGGAAGATGACGTCTGGGGTAGCATCCTGTCGTCCAACTCGGAGGTCTGTATTTCTCCTCGAATAAGAAAGAGAAATGAGATGGCTGACTTCTGTCGTGTACCAAAGAGCCCTTCGATATCTCAAACAACCTTTGCCTCTCCAATGTCCGCGCAATCGCAGTCTACAACGCAGAGCCTTCCGTCTTCGCCACGTATCGGCATGTCCATTGGCGCCACCCCATTATCAAGGCCACTGACTTCGCGAACCAATACGGGAAGCGATCGGCTACTGCGGCCGAGCGGGTCCATCGTGCCGCCACCTCTCACCTCTTCGACATTCACATCGACGTCCTCCCGTGCCATCAGCTCTCCAGCCCAAAGTACACAATCTATATATCAAGGGAGTCTGCTGTCATCTCAAAGCACACAGCCATCACAAAGATCCTCCCTCCCAAAACCCAACTACACCTCGTTATCTGACGTCACTACGAACACGAGTCAACAACCGCCGCGGCTCTCTGCACCCCTCATGGCATCCACGAGCCAGATAAACCAGTTGCATGTGCCTACTGGCAACCCCCTTACGACGACACCGGTGGTATCTCCCCCAGCATTCTCTCCGCGCCTGGGAATGGGTGATATTCTCACACCTCTCAAACCGCAACGAACGTCGTTGTCTGGAGTCAGCACAAAAGCGCAAGCATCGAAGGATATATTGAACGATTTTGATCCACTCGCATAGGTTCTTTTATTACTATATTCCATTCATTTTAATTTACCTGGATGACCGCAATCTTTTCTTTATCTTTCAACGGCACACGTCTACCGTCTATGAACATGCTGAGAACTGTCTGAGATACACCTGAACGGCAGGTGGACGGCGCGTGTAACGCAGTAACCATTAGGCGTCAAACTTCTCAACAACGACGCCCTCAGCGACGCCCACGCCTCGTGCTTGGACTACTGTCAAGGGCCAATGGATCATATCTTCTTCCGCAGGCTCAGGTTCGCCCTGAGGGAGCCCCAGCATATCTCTTAGAACTATCAAAGCGCCTTTCTTTGAGCTGACTTCATTGCCCTTTCTACAGAGACTGCTCTCAACACCTTGCCGTCTGTTAATGCCCCCGTTTTCATAAGCGAAGTAAAGAGCGCTCACAGTTCTCACAGCCATCCTCACAATCGCAGGAACTAACAGCTTCCAGGGCACGGGAGAGAAGGTCGGATGCTTTGTCGATTGTTTAATCCCTGGGACCATAATGACCAGAGCATTCACTCACTGTGATCAAATGCCTTGGCGGCAACACCGCCCACACTTCTCCCAGCAATGTCATAGCAGATAAGACTGTTATCGGATTAAGTAACCTCCTGCCTGCCATTCTAGCTAGAGAACGTACCGACCAGGCCTCTTCCGTGTAGATTCTTTGATCGCCCTCTCTCTCTCAGGCGTCGGGCATTCTGTCCGTAGATCACCCGCCATGGGGAATTGGTTGAGGAATGCGTGAGATGCGGCGTGGATAGCGGCGGCAGCATCTTTGTCTAAAAGGTTCAAAGCTTCTTTTGATACGTCGATCCACATCCCCGTCGTGGTGCTCTCGTAAGGAGGCATGTCAACCCACACGGTCTCGATGACGTTTCCGCCGCTTGATAAAACAAATCAGTCGCTGGATTTTTAAATTTGAACATTTGGACATACCGTATCTTATGGTAGCCTAGGTCAGATGTCGTGAGCGCATCAATGGAAACTAATACATCATAAGCAACGCACCAAACACAACCGTACGCACGTCGATTCCTGTGGGGTTCCTAGTAAGTGCGTCCACACAACACACCCAATCAAACTACGTACTGCCGTATAGAGCCCTTCGTGGCGAAGCTTTGATCTCCCGAATTCGCCATGTCTGTATAGGATCGACATCCCTAAATGTGACAAGAGTTCAAAGTTGAAATGTCACTGCCAGTGATAAGGCAACACAAACGTGAAATCCCTGGGCCTCGTCAACCAATCAATATCCGTGCGTATAAGCTTGGCTTGCTTTGGGTCATGACTAATTTCTTTAACCTGGAACTCTCGTTTAACAGAAGCACATTGTCAGGATGCAATACTCTGGTAAAGGCTCACGAGAAAAGTTTTGCCCTGGTGCAGGAACTACGACCGATGAACGATGAACGATGCGGAAGGCAGCGTGATGATCGAAGTGGCCCAAACTCACGATAGCTCCTTCGTATAATTCGAATAGTGCCCTCGAGAACTCGGTCTCCTCAAGAATACAACCTTTCACACCAAGGTCCGTACTGCTGACATCTATGACCGTATATTTCTCCTCTTCGGCCCCTCTAATGGAGACACCACTGGCAGGATAAGGCAGGTGCTTTGGGTGCGTGTGGAACCTAACCACTGGTTGAGACACTCCCTGAAGTTGAAAAATCAGTTTCACGCACCAGCCTTCCTTGTCCCGAACGAGTTTTGTTTCACAAAGTGTAGTTGTCAATGGGCCGAACCAACGAGTATCATCTCTCGACAATGGCATCTCAAAAGCAGCGCATTGTAAATGGGCTTCGATGACTAGCGCACTTTCTAAATTGACGACAAGGTCTGGAGTAGGCTTGTCAAAGAGATCATCAGGGTAAGCGAAATAATGACGGTCGGCTCCGCATCCGCTGGGAACGTATATGGCCAACGAATCACGGGCTCTCCTTCCTGCTCTTCCGATTTGTTGACGCTACGAGAATGTGAGTGCACAAGGGCAAGGGACGCGATAGGGTTGCCTACGAAGCTGGCCAGTGATGTGGGAAACTCGCACACTATTACAGCATCTAGAACTCCGATATCCACGCCCAGCTCGAGTGCATTTGTAGCCACGAGGCCAAGAAGTTTCCCGGAGAAAGCTTCTTGCTCTATTTTGCGCCGCTCGAATGGTTGATAGCCTAAAAGGACTCAAACTACTGTGTTATCACAACGTGAAGCGAACCATACCACCACGGTAGGGCATAACTCTATTGAGGACATCATACCGCCTTTCAGTGCTTAGTTTAGTCCTGAGAGTTTTCATTGCCTACATCGTCGATGGTTAGATGGTGTATGTATGTAAGAAATAAAAAATCATATCTAACCAGTTCACAAGATCTTCTGGTCTAGAAAGAAGTCAACGTAACAGGAAATACGAAGCAAATTGGAAATTTACCTTGCAGAACAAGATGACGCGGACGCCTCTCTTCATCAGATACGACATGAGCCAGATACACTCGCCTATTGGGGATGCATCCGACGAAGTTGGACAGCCCCACAGCATAAACTCCTTCTTTCCCGAGGGCGCACCATCTTCAGTAATCGCTTCCACATCCTAGCTAAAATGTTGAGTTTGTGTATTGTATATGGGCAGTGTTAGCCTATACCTCCAATCCAAATATAGCCATCATGTGTTCTTTGGGTTTTGAGATAGTTGCACTACATGAGACAAATCGGATGTGACGATCTTGTTTCGTGAGTCAGCTCAGAACTTCAAGATAAATCCATAGGCACTGACTGCCCACGGCAGCACATATTCTTCTCAGCCGCCTCATCACGAAGGCCACATTGCTGTGTGATGTTGGTGAGGGCCCAAGTGAGATGGCTCAATCGGTGCACACCTGCCGAACATGTCATAATAATAATGTAACTCGTCAACTACGACGAGCCTAAGACTCTTCAAAAACCTTGGGATGTCTTATTAGCTTTAGTATTTCCTGATGAGGCTAAACAAGTCAACCTGCGCCACCGTTCTTCGTGAGGTAATATGGAGGCGTGTATTGTATCCTGGAAGGGGCAATGAGAATACTCCCAAGTCGATTCAAGAGGACAGACAATGTTTGTGAACAGAACGGACGCCGTGTCGCGGATCGCTTCGACCAGTGCTAAGTATAAGTTTCGTAATTGTGTGTATGGTGCTTACACGCTCGTGCATCCTGGGGGGTATCGCCGTCGTATGTCGAGACCTGGTCGATGTCTAAGAAGCGCAAAACAAGGCACCATATGTTTACCAACAAAAATAGACTCTAATCCTGGACAACAAGCTAGCAATTGTTGAAGCGCAGCCTTTTGGTCTTGAGCCAAGGCCTTGACAAAGAATTTAACCCTATTAAAGCTGCGAGTGGATAGGGACTAACTTTGGTCGGATAAATGAAAAGCGCCTTGGTTCCTTTGTCTTGCTCGAGCATTCGCAACAGAGGAACCTTTTGTGAAACCAGGCTGCAAGTTAGTGCGGACGAAAAGAGAACAATTGTAGACATTGCCTGATAGATCACTGATTTGCCTGAAGCTGTACTTGTGGACACAATAACATCTTTTCCATTTGACAGTGCAGTTATCGCATCTGCTTGATGAGTATATAGTGTTGTTATTTTCCGAGCATCTCGCAAGGCCGCCGTGATGGATTCGGAAAGAGGCGGGTCAAGTATCCCTACGTTTTGTTAAGATGCTACGACCGGTTATTCTCGCCGCACCGCACCCACCAAGGAATCCTGCTTTAGCATCAAAGGTCCTTCGGTATCTGATCTGTTGCATATACCCCTCCTGCTCATGAAGTTCCTCAATGATCCGATCGATAGGTTGTCGGTTCTCAGGGTCAGGTACGTGCGATGGTCCCCTCGTACGGCCAACAGCGTTAAGGGGTGTATGTTCTTGTGCCGAAGCCACAAGTAATGCGACCGGGTCTTCGGCATCAGAAAAGGCCTCGATCAACCTAATGAGGGTGTCACGGAATTCATAGCGGAGAAAAACCGACAAGCTCCCGTACTCATCAACCGCTTTGGAGAAAATCGCATTTCGCTTCTCAATTAACCGCTTCACGGCGGCAGGATCGAGACGGTCCGGAATGAGACTCGCGCTAAGACTTTTACAACGTCAACTAGAATACTGGCCCGATACCCAGAAATACTTGCGAGTCAGAAGGGGGTCTGCTCTTTTTCTTGCGAACCATACTGTCATCCATTTCAAGGACAAGTACATGCTCATCTTCGTCGTAATGTGTTGGACGAGCGCCGGCTGCATAGTCGGAGAATATGTCTTTGCGGAGATCCGGTTGTTGACTAGCGCCGTTGAATTTGAGGTGGTTGGCAGGGATATAGGCGAAAATCAAAAGCTCGGGCAAAAGAGCCCTAAGAGAAACGAGAAAAGCGGTCATGAAAGTGGATCATTTATAATCAGCTGCGCAGATAATACTTTATTTCAGCAACTTTCTCTAGTTCAAGGGGACTGGGGATGGAAGTGGTATGAGACCTAGGTTCGAGCCTAACTCGGGAATGACGCCAACCGTTTGAGGAGGCCCTCAGTGGAAGCACGGAGGGAGTTGAACGAAGAAGCAAACTGTTTCCTTGAGGTGCAAAACGCCAATACCGTGTTCAATGCCTGGAACACAAGAGTTGATGTTGAGTTAAAGCATTAAACTATTGCGACAGACCTTGAATATCTGGTCGCAACGAAAAATGGACTGCAGAGTGACAATTCTAGGATCGACGTCAAACACACCTTGAACAACTGACAGAAGAGGTTCCCGAGGTCAACGTCAAACTGCCTTCATGAACACTTACCTCTTTGAAATAGTCGGGCCATTGCGGTTCGGCGCTGACCGTGTCTTCTGCTTCTGATGGGCTCTTGCTCGTCCTTATTCTTTTCTCTGATGTGTTGGGGTTAGGAACCTCAACGGCATTGCGCTTCTTGTCGAAAAAACGATTTGGTCCAGGATCTTCTTGCATTGTGGGGAATAGTATTAGCCTCCTCGTCCTCGTCCTCCTGATAAAGTACTAGTGTCAGCGGCTCAGCAGACGAGAGAGCGCGTCGCGTCTTAGTCTTAGACGCGTTACGCCAGTCACGTCACATGCCCGTATGTCACGCGATCCACCGACATTAATTTGTCTTCGCTGAACCAACAGACACAGTATCCCTCAGGACGATAGTTGCATTGGCTCAGGGTTTACGGTGCGTAATTATCGTCGGTAATTATTCTCACTGGAACCGATCACATTCTACCAGCCATCCGTAATGCGTGTCTCTCTTCCGCGCCTTGTCCGTATTTTACCACGTTCTGCCATCGCTCTACCAGAGCACGGCCTCCCCCCACCACGGATCTACGAGGAACTACCAAAAGACTCCAGAAAGCAGCCGACATTGCTCGAAATTCTATTGAAGGAAAAGGAGGCCGCAGGCTCCAATTATCCACCCAACATCCGAATAGAACCTGTTGTATCGAAGAAGACGTTCGCGGGTGTGAGACGTGATATGATCTCACAGATGAAGGCTGTTCTGAGAGAGAGGTGACAGGAGAAGGGCGTTGTGCAGGAAAACTATGAAAGGATTCGTATACGCTATCATTAGTTGATTACCATAAGTAGAATTGCCGTTGACAGTCTGATGACCTCAACCGTCGCCACTGAAGTGCAACTAGAACCAGAGCCTCCTTAACCGTCACGTATCCACTACCTCGCAATGTCGACTTTGGTTATTCGCAGTAGGTTGCCAAGTCTAGATACTCTCACTCAGGCCCCTGATCTCTTGTCTATCCCCAGTTCTGTTACCTGCTCTTTTGTTCACCTCCCTGGCATTCGCAGCACATCACTTTCTAGTTGTCTACCTCGACAAATCAGGTGGTGTTGCCCTCTTGGAAGGTCAATGTCCTCCCAACCCAGGACCTTACAATATGCGCTACGTCGGCCTAGGCCCCATCGACGGCTTCCTCTGCCTGCTCGTCACCTTCTTCCAATCAAGCTTCGACCCGACCCTCTTTCCCTTCGCCGCAGATTTTGCGGCGTCCTGGGCGACGCCCATCGCGCTCACCTTCGTTGAGGCTGCCCGCTCCGGCCGTTCTACAGTCCTAGCATTCCCTGCCATCGTAGGCCTGTTCTATCAGACCCAAGGCGCAGGTGTCACATTTCCCCTCTTCTGGTTAGCGGTAATTCTTTCCGGGCATGCCCGATTGGACCGCGTTGCAGCCAGAATTGACCAGGCCAGAGCTGAAGCCGCTCTCTTCGCTGTGCTAGCCGGCTTCGCCCTACCGTCTGCGCTTATGCTCGTCCTGCAGGATCCCATCGTCACAGCCGCTTGGCAGTTTTTCCCATTCTGGATGTGGGTGGCACAAGCCGCACATCTCTTCATCCGCCCCTCTTCGCGCTACAACACATCCGGTTACTGGACCGTGCAAGCAACGTTTATCTTCACCTTCATAGCATCCGCAATCTCCCACATCGCCGTCATCGGGGCCACGAAGGACCTTGAGTTACTCAGAGATCTCTATGTTCCACCCATTGTATCCCCTAATCCCGCAACAACCACCCTTCCACAGATCACGCACGTGTTCTTGCAATGGGATGCCGTCTTTACTTTGGGTTCAAGCCTTTTTGGAACCCTTTGGTTCGCGCACAACACCAAACAGGCCACCTTGATCGCGCTGTGGAACGTGATTGCAACCATCGTTGTTGGCCCCGGCGCTGCGGTGTCTGGCGTCCTCCTTTGGCGGGAGTGGACTCTTAATGGGGCACTCGAAAAGGTTTCTAAAAAAGAATGATGAAATTGGCATTGGAGAATTACTATCACTTATTGACAGCAATCCAGCCTTCTATTCTCAGTGTAACAAATACTGACACTCTTGACTCCGGATTAGTGTAAATACATAGTGGGGGGTCCACTGGATTTTTATAGGGCCAAATTCCATGTATTCAGTGAATCCGAAGGGATTGAAGCTTTTGGTACCACTTATTGGTGAAATGTCATGGTGTCACATCATCTCATGTGCCACATCAACAAATTGGTCAAAAATTGCAAGGCCTCATAGGGTCCAAAAGTCCGGCAAGCAAAATATTTCCGGGAATCCCGTTCACACCATGTTCCGGTCATATGGGAAAATTCTGCATCTGTCAGTGAACGTGCAGTATATCACCATCATCAGATTACGTTGAAGAATACATTGAGTCTATTCTTCAGATGACAGCTCCAGGGCCAGTGGTGTGATTGCTGCACCCTCCTGCCACGTAGCCCTTCACACTTAAAAGCGCGACAAGATCCTCCGTAAAGACTTCATTCACTATCGCGTCTAGACTACCTTACAATGTCGACTTTGGTTATTCGTAGTAAGTTGCCAAATTCGGTAATGTTATACTACTCGTACTCAAGCCCTTGACCTCCTCATCTATCCCCAGTACTATTACCTGCACTTCTGTTCACTTCCCTGGCATTTGCAGCATATCACTTTATAGTTGGCCACACCATCAAATCAGGTGGTGGTGTCCTCCTGGAAGGCCAATGTCCTCCCCACCCGGGACCTTACAACAGGCGCTACGTCGGCCTAGGCCCCATCGACACCATGCTCTGCATCCTCGTTGCCTTCTTCCAATCAAGCTTTGACCCGACCACCTTTCCCTTTTCCGCAGATTTCATAGCATCCTGGTCGGCCCCCGTCGCACTCACCTTCGTCGAGGCTGCCCGCTCCGGCCGTTCTACGGTCCTAGCGTTGCCTGTCCTCATGGGCCTGTTCTACCAGACCATGAGCTCAGGAATAACCTTTCCGCTCTTCTGGCTAGCGTTAATTCTCTCCGGGCATACCCGCTTGGACCGCGTTTCAGCTAGGATTGACCAGGCGAAGGCCGAAGCTGTTCGCTCCGCCGTGCTGGCCGGCTTCGCCCTGCCGTCTGCGCTTATGTTTATCTTCCAGAATCCCATTTTGACAGCCGCTTGGCAGTTTTTCCCACTCTGGATGTGGCTGGCGCAAGCCGCACATATCTTCATCCGACCCTCCTCGCGCCACTACACATCCGGTTACTGGACCGTACAAACAACGTTCATCTTCACTTTTATAATATCCGCAGTACCCCACATCGCCATCATCCTGTCCACGAAGGAGCTTGAGCTACTCAGAGATCTCTACGTTCCGCCAATCGTACCCCCCAATTCCGCAACGATAACCCTTCCACTGGCCACGCATGTGACCTTGCAATGGGATGCCGTTTTTACACTGGGTTCAGGCCTTCTTGGGACCCTTTGGTTCGCCCACAACGCCAAACAGGCCACTTTGATCACGTTGTGGAACGTGATTGCAACCATCGTTGTTGGTCCCGGCGCTGCGGTGTCTGGCGTCCTCCTTTGGCGGGAGTGGGGTCTTAATGGGGCTCCTGAAGAGGCTTTTAAATGGGAGTGATGGGACCGACGTTTGGATGAAACAGGCATTGGACAATTGTCGGGGACTCCTAGTACGAAGGTGATGTATATCCGTTACCTACTGTACGACATTCCTGTCAATGCTAGACATTAGTTAGCACAAGACACCGGACTCTGTCAGTAGACATTTGACCACTTTTAGATACAAAAGGGACTTTTATCTGAGATTACGACGACATTACCTAGAAACGCAGGTTTGGACTCGGTATTTTTTTGACATGATCTCAAGCATGAAACATGACCACTGCGTGGAATACAATGATGCCAACCAACTCTATTTTGCTCCAACCCCGGCTGCAGAAAAGCTTTTTCGCAGGCTATTTATTCCATGCTCGCGAATGATAGTTTTTCGTACACCATGTTCAAGCACACGAGAGTACTTTCTCAAACAAGTCAAATAGATCTTCCCACCTTCCTCATAAGGACGTGGAAGCATCAACGTACGTATACAAAACAAAAGCAGGAATATAACAAGGAGGCGCGGTAAAGGGACTGCCACTGTACGGCGTACTCAACGTCTGCCCTTACCATTAGCGGCAGGCTTAGACTTGGACTTCGCTGGTGCCTTTTTCTTTGGTCGGTCGGAATCATCCGAGTCGTTGCCCTTGCCATGACCACCGTCCACTCGTTTCTTGTCCGCTATGAAGTTGCGACAGTTAATGTGTGAAAATTTTAGAGAACAAAGTTCGCCTTACACTTCGCAGCTTTCCTCTCGAGCTCATCCCAGTCTTCGCCTTGAAAATAATAGTGAGGATCATTGGCGATGTCATAGCCACAGTTAGAACACCTTACCTTCGCTTTCATCATCAAAGTCAGATCCGCTTCCTTCGTCTTCACTGGCATTGAAGTCGTCTTGGTCACTGTCGTTAGCGGAAGCCGTCTCGCTTGTCTCTTGCAGAGACTCTGCTTCGAACTCAGACTCAGTTTCGGTCTCTTCGTCCTGTTCGCTCTAAACAGGACTGAGTGAAGGAGAATGGCACATGAAATCGAAGGGGCTCCTACCTCATCGCCAGTGCCGCCCAAGAACGTCCAACCTCCACCTCGGAAGAATTCGTACGGACTGTCGTTGATCGTTTTCATAATGGGGCCCCAGTTCAAGTTGACAGGACCCTCCGCAAGTGGTATGTCAACAGAGCTACAAGCAGTCAATTTTTGTGCTCTAGTGGCTGATATTAAGACGCACTCTAGCCAGTTTTTAACGTCATCAAGTTGCATACTTGGTATGGAATTGATGTGAAGAGGGGCTCTTGTGAAATCCTTGAAGACTAAGACTAGATCGAACTGTTTGAGGCCGAATTGTACGCGTTCCAAAGACGCGATTTCGATATCTGCTAGTGTAACCACCAAGAATGGCGGATCGGACAGATGGACAAGACAGTCGGTTGTCGGTTGGAGGCGAACATTCGTTCGGAAGGGAACGCCCTCAAATGATAGTTCGCGGAATGGAATATCAGGCTCTAGTGAGTCACCAGTCTGGTCGGCTACTTGTAAGTAGAAATCATGACAGTTGACGAGAAGTGCGCACAGAATTTATTGCAGCCTCTGCAATCCTCTCTGAAAAGGATTTGAATTCCTTGTTAAGCATCTGGCGCCGTTTTCGCTCCTGCTGCTCCATCTCTATCTCATCTTCGTCGCCGTACCGGTACTTACGCTTGCGATTACCGGTTTCGTCGAACTGAACATCCGATGCCTCTCGGTAGAGTTGTACATCCTGGTTGTGAAGTCATCATTAGCAAACTCTAGGAGACGTATCATGCGGCCGTACGTATGTCTTCTTTTTGCCAATCATGATTGGTGCTTTTAAATGAATGTGAAGGATCACGAGGAGCTCGTGGTCACATGGCTGGAAGAATAGGTGCTTGACGTTACTGAACAGCACATCTTTGGGAGCACTTTTGTTCGTTACTAGGCATCTCCGTAAATCAACAAACTCACCGATCTTCTGCGTTCCCAAGGGAGAATGGTATCGGAGTCCATTTTGATGGATTTCCACCTCACCAGGCAGGCGTTTGCCATCCGGGGCAGGCCGCACAAAAACTTCAGGAAGTTTGTGGGGCCTCCGACCTTTCATCTCCACTAGAACATCTTGCTCGATGACGTCGGCAAGTTCCTTCTTCTGTTGTTCGCGCTTGTTCACTTCCTTCTTCAGGTCAGTGATCTGCCTGCTGAGGATGTCGAACCGATGGCCGTCTGTAGATCTGTATGTGATCGAGCGGACGAACGTCGCGTCGGGATCTTCGAAGGGCTAACATTGGATAAGTAAAAGGGCAGCCGGGTTAAACAATTGACGAACCATATCCTCCTTCTTACCGGCAAGTTGTCCTGGCGTCTGGAAGTTGACGCGAAGATAGGTAAAGTCGCCCTCGTCATTTTTGCTGACATTCTTTATCGTGTTTATATGGAATGGAACCGCAAATCCATGGATGGGCAGAATGACAGTTTGAGCTTTGCGGTCAACGAAAATCTAAATAGAAATGAGTTAGCGTAGCGACGCAAGTAACGAAGTCTCCACGTACTCGTAGCGTTTCAACTTCTTTTGGTAAACCAACTTCACCCTTGTAACTCTGGAACTTTTTCCAAGATTTGCCCTCTTTGCCGTTTGTACCATCACCTTCCTCCGAGTACCTCGCCAATCCTTGCTCCTGCAGCTGACTGTGGAGCTCTTGTTGATGTTCTGCGATCTTTGCACTGGTCGACTGCATTGCTTCCTCCTGTGCGGCGCTTCGCGTTTTATTTCGTAGGACTTTACCACCAGCAGTTTTGTTTTTCATTGGCGAGCCATTGGCATTGGCTTTCGTTGCTGGCTTTTGACGAACTTTCTCTTCCTCGGAATCGTCACGAGTAAGGTAGAAAAGTGTATCCTTCGCCGACTTGACGCCCTCTGTGATGCAAATGCCCTTGTCCTGACCAATTTTTACACTGTCATTTATTTGCAAAGCATATCTATCGAAGAATCGGTATACTCCAAGGGCTAGTGGTATGATAACATACCGTTCATGTTCTTGGTCCTCAAGATCTTGGAAACCCAGAGATAAACAAAATATCATGTTTGCTTTCAATTGCCGGCTGTTCTTGGGTGAAAGAAGATAAGTCGAGTCACGGAACTCCATTCCCATCTATGGCTGGTGTGTTAGAGTCGATCACTGCCCCTGATTCGGGTAACTCACCCCAAATCCAATGTTCTTTACGAAGTGTTTCTCGAGATCTGGCTTGTGCTTCTTGACATAGGACAAGGCGTGTTGATACAGGTCTTTGGCCACAGTGCCATCCTTCATCCTCTGCAAGATTTCTGCTTGCAGATTTAGCAACAAGTTGTAGACGGACTCTTGCTCCTGTGGTAGAGTTAACGCCACACCAACACACACACGACATGTGAGAGCCCACCTTGTCAGGGTCTACAATAAAGGTTCGACCCAGGTTGGCACAGTATCCTCTATAGCGCATCCCAAGAGAGACCAAGAAAACACCCTTATGAGACATGTCTTCCGGAGTCGACTCCGCGGTAGGCTTCAAATCATAACCATCCGCAGAGGAACGAGACTGGATGATCGGGGAGTAGCAGAACTCCGTAGACAGCCAGTCAACCTGTGAAAAGATGTGTCTGATGTCGGGAGAGATGGATGGGCATACAACTCACATCATTAATGCCCCGACCCTTGCCCCACACCTTCATATCGGGACCCTTTGCATTCTCCCCCTCACCAGATCCCAACCTGGCTTCAATCTGAGCAGCAAACTGCTCATGAGAGATTTTGGTCTCCCGGTCAAGTATAGTTTCCAGCTTGAGGGCGACGTAGTGCGTTAACAATGTGACGGTCAGGTTTGCGGCTGTCCGTATCGATTTCTGCACGGCGTGAATAATTCGCTGCTGAGTGTATATGAAACAAGTGACATGCCAGTTCTTCATCATCTTTCACGACCATGAATGTAGAGATGGAGGCGGCAATATCCACCATTTCGGGCTTCGTATTTGAGGCCGCCAACGCGTTGCTCCACTCGTCGATGAGCTTGCCTGCGTATGTTTCCTTGGAAAGGTGGCCTATGCGTTGATTGGAGGTATACACGCTCAAAAATCGAGGAAGCGCCTCTGTTGGGGGCTCCTTAGACTTTGCTAGAGTGAAGATTTCTACAGGAACGACGGTCCTATGCTTCTGCAGTTGTTCAAGGATCCTTGCTAAAGACCGAGTCAGAATGACCCAATAGACCCATGAAATGGGTTCAGCACCTTTTCTGGCAGAGCAAAGAATAGATATCTTGTCTTTTTGGAACAAAATGAACGTGGAAGGAAACTCATATCCAAGAAGCCATGTCTAGTGGGTAAATGAAGGTGAATGGCGCGCGCAAGACAGGTGAGGAAGAAAGGACCTGAAATGCGGTTCCCTTTCTAACGGGTTCATCCTCTCCAGCGGCAAGGAAGAGGGCATCAACATCTGCTATCGCGCTATACTCGTCGTTTTTGCCAGCTTTCTAATAGATGCTTGTCAGCTGCTACAGCAAGGAAGTTAGGGTCGGACACACAGCCCATGAGTCATAAATGATTTTCATGCGCAAATTTATGAGTTCTCTGTTCAGTTCTTCCGTCATCATGAGCGGATGGAGAGGTTGGAAAGACAAGAGAGGATGGCAAGGCGCTGGGGCGGCGCGTCGATGGCCAAACAGAACGCGTACTGGAGTATTACGTAATAGTGGTATTATGCTTCAGATCTACGATGACTGCCTGTCCGTATCGTCCAGCCATGGCTGCGTTCACAGAAACGCGTTCACCCCCTTCGTGAATAATTGTTCCGTGAGCCTCATGAATGTGTCCGAAAACGTGCATCTTGCAATGCCTGAGCTCCTCCAGCACCGTGGAAAGTACCTGGCATCCTGCGTTCTCCCCTCTCTTCGTCATGTCCAACACCCCAAATGCCGGTGTATGAGTTAGTAAAATCTCCGTATCTCGCGGTATGCGTTTATAAATTGCTTCAAAAGCCCGACGATCAGCCCAGAGCTAGTGAAAAAAAAACTAAGGTTCCCTCACCTTCAGCTCCTGAGATATCTTCATATTCATATTGGAAGGAACCTGGCAAGTATCGTGGGGCTGCCTTTGCGAAATCAGACATAGACATTTAAACATTCAGAGAGACAAGGCGTACTGGAGACCCATAGACCTTCCATGTCTTGTCACCCGTCTTCAGCTCCATGGATTGATGCTCTAGATAGTGCAAGCCTGCGGCTCTTGCAGCACGACTTCTTATCATGGAACGTGCCTCAGCAACATCCTAACTTCATATAAGCGGTGGCACCCTCACAGAATAACCGTAGACTCACGTTCGGAGTGACACTGCTGTACTGAAAGCCCTTGGCATTCACGCGAGTTTCATCTAGGCATAACTAAGAATGTAAAATGATGTCAATTTACGACCAGGTCTAAAAGGACCTCGGTAACTCAACGTCATGGTTCCCTGCGATGACACTACAGGTGAAATAACACTGAGCATTATTTCAGACAAATCAGAAATGACCTTGCCACACATTTTCGTTGGATGGGGTAGCGACACTAGCCAATCCAAGGTCACCTGGAGATGTATTACGGCGCCCCAACTACAAAGGTCGCCAGCATGGATCAAGACATCACCCTCCGGTAATGAAAACGTCATGGAGTGAGTGTCCGAGATACACACAAATCGCGTCCAGCCTCGACCAGGATGTGGAGGAACATCATTTCCGTAATAGTCGTGCACAACGATTGTAGAGTCGGACACGTTGCCGTCTCGTGGATTCGAGTTCTGGAGGAAAGGGTGTTCACGGGGACTAAGAGGGGACATGACAGTGTCGATTACCCGCACGCAAGGGGAGGTGGTGGGTATTTAAGGAGCAGATAGGTGGCATGCATGCGGTTGGACTTGTACTCAATTAAGGACACAGCCATAATGAGCACGCTGCGAGGCGATCGTCGGCTATGCCAGGTGGCGTGACTCAGTGTCGAGTCATAGAGCAGTGGTCTTTTGCGATGCAACTAATGCTAATGTCCAAGCTTAGTCTACAGGAAAGGGTAATTATGACAGCCTGTTAGGAACATCTCCAGTGGTTGTGTTCCAGCTTCCATCCCAGTCTCCATTGCAGGCCCAATCCCAGTCCGTATTATAAATGATCTTCTTCTGCGCCGCGAGGAATGCCGGAATAGGACACATTCCGTCTGCGTCCTCTGGGCATCCTTCAATGCCTGTGAGGGGAACAACGGCATCATTTATTACGACACGAATCTGTTCACTCTCTCGCGAGGGACAGGAGAGCACTGCGGATCGTCACTTCTCTGGGAGGCAGTGAACGACTATCAGGACTCACGTTGGAACTGGACGTTTGTTGAGAATGGCGCAAGATCGGACACGCGGAAGGACCTGTGCTTCGGAATGTGGTCAGTGGGTAATGGCCCCTTCGCCGCGAAACTCGATAAATTGAGAGCAGTAATAACTACAACGGAAGTGGAAGTTGTTGAGTATGAGTGAATTGTGCGAAGATTCAAGCTCACTATTAAGAACAACCACTTCATGGGTCGCATCTACGTATAGATTATGGTCCAAGGGGAAAGTAATGGGGTTGTCGTCCAGCGTTGAGTTGGTGGAAGAATTGTGCCTCTCGATTGGAGTATGCGTTAAACGGGCAACCATCTCTTGTATATACCCGACCCCTAGCGCACGCGATAATGGATACCCGAAAGCAGAGTCATACCTTGTATAAGGATAGGTCATTGTCGCTTCCAAAAGGTCGTTGAATCTCACCAGAACGTTATATCCATGCTGGGAATCCCTTTGAGTCATGAAGGTTTATGAAAGAAAGACGACTGCGTAACATACGCATAGTTGTACCCTTCCCATTCTTCCTCGGTAAACAGACCACAGAATTTGGAGAAGCCGATAGCTACGGTCTACAATAGAGGTCATTGGGGGCCAAGGAAAGATAGCTCGCGAAACGGACTTCGTAGGCGCACATATGCTGCATCGTGTATACATCCTCAATGCTGAATGTATAGCCATCGATTTGCTTTTGTAGTCTGTCCTGCGCTGCTTTCAGGTATATATTGCTCCACTCCTTCACGGATGATGTGCCGCGACCAGATTTGGAATGGACATTAGGACACCTGAGAAACCATGAGTTCAAGAGGCCCAAGAAGTAGCGCTGTTACGGACGTCGTGTAAGGAGCGAGGGTATTATTAAACTATCTTAAAGTATCAAGTTCAGCTCTTACGCACAGAATGACGGGGAACTTACACCACCAGCCTCGATAGTAATACTTTGCAGGTACTTGTTCTCATACGGGATCCCCCAGAATCCAGCAGCAAAGTTGAGCGCAGAGGTCAACATACGGTCTCTAGTGTGTAAAATCATGAGTGAGGACAATATTGGGCGTTTCGAGACGCACTGAGACTCAGTTCGAAACACGGGAAGAACATCCGTGAATTTCTACAAATTGTCAAAACCTTTATGCAAGCTGTGGAACAGACGTGCGGACCTCGAGGAGGAATCCATATTTCAAGCGCATAGAAACGCCGAGGTCAACTGCATTTGTCGTAAATTAAAGAAATTTTACGAAAGGCTGGGACTGACAGAGTTGCTGTCTTCCAAAAGGAGTCAACACTACAAGACGTGAGTTGAGTTCCAGATTCAAAACGCGTCACAAGAGAAACACACCTTCCTCTCCAAGCTTGTATGTCCTAAGATATATCAAATCAACACAAAGTTCGACAAAGTTAGCTCACAATTACCAGTTATTGAGAAAATCTAGATCGCCGTGCGTTGTCCAGTTCGCTGCCGCCTCGTTCAAACGATGGGCCAATTTGGTAGGACCACCGTATGGAGCTATCCCATCGTCGATCAAAAAGAAGATGAGGTCATCTGGAATATTCCCAAAAACGAATCACTTACACCAGGAAGTGGGATACCTAGCCCCATGACGATGAAGCAAGTGAAGACCAGTGACGCTACATCCATCAGGTGCCCCAGGGTCAGAGTCGATCCCAAATGCGCCTCGCTTGACGCTATACCAAGGGGACAAATTACCCCACTTCTTGAAAAGATTGAAATGTTTCTTCGATCCTGCATGTAACCATGTAGGTAAGACTAACTGTGGCGCGCCAGTGTGAACGGGATAGGAGGGCGCGGTGAGGATGAGCGCAGGCTCTGCGCCTGTAGGTGTTGCACCAGCATGGCCAACATCGGTGGGGAATAGGGGTGGAACGTCGTTGGTTGGGGTAGGGGGTGGCCAATTGTGCACCTCTGTCGAGCCAACATAAGGAGGAGCGAGAACCTTAGCACCATCATCGGCGGAGGACCTCGGTCTGAAGCATGAGGGACCGAAGAGAGCATATTGGACAACGAGGCATGCGAGAGACCCTGCAATAAAGGCGAAGATGAGATGTGGGATGGAGAATGTTCTGCTCCACGGCGATGGTCGGGAAGTCGAAGTAGAGACGGGTGGGTCTCTGGTCGAGGAAGGGAGAAGAGACTGCTGCTCCTCAGTCTCAGGCTCGGGTTTGTACGAGTCGTCGCCAGTCTCTACGTCGGGTTCCCTCATCTTTCTGGTGGAGACGTGGAGACGTTGAACAGCGTGAGCGTCACTACGATGGAAATTTCCGATAAATCTGCACTTATATGGCAAGAGATTGTATAAAATCGCGGACTGTCGCTAAAATGGATAGCCAGTTGCCTACACATCGACCATTTCATTCGATGTCTACATTATTGCTGCTGCTGAATCTAATCTACCCAAGTCCTTCAGGATGAACACGACCTCCTCTACCCGCGCCTCCAACACGGTCAACTTTTCTATTTTCAACTCCCACTCTTTCAGAGTTTCCCGCTCGTTTCGCGTGAGTAACCCCTCATCTTGACTCACATCACTACGTTCTCTCTTTTCCAATACCGCCTTGACACCCGCTTCTTCTGTTTCCGCATGCTTCCTCACGTTGACATTATATAAGGTCTTGTATAGGTTTCCCAAGAGCACGGAGCACGCCTTGGACAGATCCACATACCTGTGTGCATCGTACCAATCGGTCACGAGGTCCGAAACGACGAAGTGTTAATCAGAGCTGACCATAGGTAGAACATCCGCGTTGGATTGCGATCCGCACTTTTAGGGACTTCTTGGATGCTGATCAAAGATTCGGCTGACATCGCCGATAGCAACGGCCGGACATCCTTTGGGGCAATCATTGCAAGCTTTGACACCTGTAAATGCCTCTTGAACACGCAAGTATAACTCAAGCTGAGGCAGACACACACCTGTTTCTCATCCGCCTTGCCGCAATCGAGCAAGAGACGCAAAACTCGCACGCCATCATCCCCGTGTCGCTCTCTAGTAACGGCTTCTAGCACACGCCTTCGTAAGCGCGTAGCGATGATCTCGAACTCTACATAGACTTTTGATCCGGTGAACGACACAAAGGAGGCAGCTTTCCCCGCTGGTGTGGGATTGTCCACGATCGCGAGTATACCCAGGAAGGCCTTTACCAGTGTGATATCCTTAGGTTTTCTTGTACTGAGAATGACCCCCGACTTTAGTGTATGATCATCTTCCAGGTGCATGGATATGTTGGCGGCTGTGGTAGAGGCTTGGTAACCAACCAATGAGAAACGGAGAATACACGAGATGACAAGAAAGTACCAGAACGAATCTCAGCAAGCGTTTTCTGATCACTCTCAGTCGCCCTGAGAGCAGCTCTCAGAACCTGCGCGGCACCATCATTGAAGCGTTCCCTCGCCGCCGCTTCGATGAGCTGCCGATAATGCTCGGTCACTGCAAAAGGTAAATAATGTACACCCACCTTATTACGAATATGTATGTTGAATTTATCATAGTTGACTCGAAAGTAGACAGCATTCTGCAAGAATGGTGAGTGGGAAGTAGAAAGGTAGAAGAAGCGTCTGCGTTACATCAACGACATTATCGTCCGAAACTTTAACCCGCTGCTGGAACATGAGCAACTAAGAATAGGTTGGTAGAGTTTCGCCTGCCTTGGAGGGTCTTGAAGACACCTGACTTTTGCGTTTCTGTGATAATATAATGTTCCACATCAATTCCCCATCCCACTCTAGACCGTGCGTAAAAGGCAACCTACCATACCAATTTTTTCTGCCTCATCTTCTTCTAGTTTTAGGCGTCCCATCGCGGCTTCACGAGCTTCCCGAAGTTCTTTCGCAGTCGGAAAGCCAGAAATTTTCGACTTTTCCTCTGCTTCGTACGAAATATGTTTGTCTCTCGGAGAGATGTGTGACAACACAGTTGACGGCTTGAGATAACATGATGTGACGAGCTTGTGCAATGCTTGAGTATATACAGTAGAATCTGAACAAAGACAGTCAAGGAACAGGTGTAAGGCAGATCATGACGCGCGTACCTTTCGAGCCCTGCGGGGCCAGACGCGACATGATATCTGGTGGACGAAGTTTTCCATGGTCAAGAAGAAGCTGGACAATTCCGGCACCCTGGAACAACGTTCATTCAGCACTGACTATACACCTGCAACGATTGATACATACCGGCATCCCAAAGCGCTGTTCCGCGAGCCAGACATATCTCCCGAACCGCAACCGTGTCAAGCACTCATCAGTGTTCACCTCAAAGACTTCACCCTCGTCCTCCGAGGTCGCATGCCAAAGGATGTTGTGCTGAACGAGCACGAGAATAGCCGCACGTACGGTTCGGGGTTTTAACTGTGAATATCGCACAAGTTGAGGAAAGGAGAGCCGGCCCCTGGTTAGAAGTGTGGAAGCTACGGTCTAATAACACCTGTCAGACGAGAAAACGTAGAGAGTAGATGCAATACTGACAGAGGTGAATTGTCCGAAGTGTGAGTGAATGATTTGGGTGCATACATTAGCAGTGTTCACGTCGGCCATGCAATGGAGAAACAGGTTAGATTATTGATTACCAACAAGAAATTGATAAATTAAACTTTTGTACTCGAGTACTATAGACGAGTCATATCGACCTATCGATCACTAATTCGCCTCCTGGCTATGCTACAACCGTGATGAACTATGCTAAGAACACGACCATCAAGGCTGTAATTTCCCATACAAGGTGCCCTCGGCCAGCTGTCCAATTCACGCTGCCCCGTTGCCAAGCATATTGTGACCTAGACAGGTTAGTAGACCCGGAAGAACATCAGAAAAAGTACCGTCGATGCAGTCGTTGAAAGTTATTAATGGAAACGCGCATGAAACACTTAGCCTTTAGCAATAACAAACTTGAGAGAACCTGTGGTGTGACCCAAGAGTCGTGAGGGTGTGTCGAAGAATGGGAGGTGCTGCTGATGCGCGGTAATATGCCATGTGTGTGAGGAAGTTATGGCGCCGATACTGCGGTTGACAAGCGAGCCAAAAGCATGTCATCGCGTTCGCGTCTTTTTTACGTCTGGGGATATTCGTTAGTAGATGTTAGTAAAGCTAAGGACAGTTAACTGACTCTGTAGCGATGACTGTTCGACCATGGGTTCGCCCTCGTCGACCGCGTCAAAAGACCGTTTTGACGCAATTGATGCCGTCTTGCCGGAGAGGGTGGAACTGCCTGTCGACACCGAATCGGGCTCAACGACTAGACCAGTCTCGAACTCGTCGCCCTCAGCAGTCTCTTCCCAAATGGCGTAGCCGTCATCAAGCTCCCAATTCTCTGCGTTCTCTTCATCTTCTTCTGCGTGATGATCTGGATTGGCGAGTTCCGGAATTTCAACCCCTGATAATGTTGCTGGTGTTGCTAACTCTGCTTCCTGCGCAATATATTCACCAGTGTCTTCATGGGTGGTAGCACCCTTTTCTTCCTCGTCCGCAACAACCCCGAGGTTGTTTCTGGTATCAGTAAATTGACCACCAAACTCGTCGCCAGTAACGTCATCTTCTGCTTCGCCATCCTCTGTACTCAGTTACGGTAAGTGAAATGGCACAGGAATGATTTGGACAGGACAAACCTGTGAAACCATCGACTTCCGCTTCCTCGTCTCTATTAACATTACCGGAACTTGAGCGTTCTGCGTTGGGAACTTGCCGTTCTAAAAGAGGGTATTGAATAGGACAACGAAAGGCATCGGCAACAAGGCTTACCATCAATTTCTTCGAGTTGCCGCTCACCTGTAACAATTGGACCTCGCACGTCCGTCAGAACATGCAACTCATCGGGGAAACCAGCGTCTTTTGCGTGTGTAGATGCCGTGATAGTACCGGTGACCTCTGCATCCCCAGATGCTTCACCCTTTTCGGGCCCTTCGTCTTGTTCTTGATACTCAGTTGATTCAGGATCAGCTGAGCCTTTATGAGTGGGGTCGGCATCTGGCAGAGGTTCAGGTTCGTCATTAGTAACAAGTTGATCAGTTTCTTCGCGTGCATCGGCTTCGTCCTCATGCGCTTGGGGATACTCCTGAGCATCGTCATACTGTTCAGATCCGTCGTAATCCGCCTCTCCGCGCCCGCCGTGATATTCCGTGTGGTCCAAGTATGTGGACTCGACATCTTCACGTTCATCCACGCCTCCTGCGAGTTCTTCGTTTTCGTGACCATCATCACCTGTCGGTTCTCGTTTAGTTTGTTCATCATCGTTAACGGTGTGGTCATAATCCGAGTCCCTTCCATGGGCTGACAGAAAACGTTGATTACAAACTCTGAGAGAGATAGGCCAGTGAGACTCACGCAAACCTACAGGCGTGGAGGACTCATCCTCCGCAAGGTGGTTTGCTGATCTGGCAACATTAAGCCGCGTTACTTGACTTTGAAGGCTGCGATACCGGTTGATAAATCTAGGTAACACGGTCCGCAACTGGAGGCGAAGGGGGCCAATCAAATCTAGGCCGTGATGTAAAACGGTCAAATCATGAAGCGATATTTCACGCGCGTGCACATTATCCTATTCGATAGTAAGCACAACGTCGAGTGATAAATAAATAAAAAGATAGAATTACCTCAGATACAATCAACTGCAAATCGTAGGCATCGATGATCATCTCACCGTCGGCAAATTCGGCGATAGACTGAATGCGCTCTTCCTCTCGCAAAGCATCGAAAACATCATTCAACGTTTCGTAGTAGAGGGTGGGTCGAGTTTGAAGTAAAACGGTGTACGGAGCCCCACCATTTGAAAAATTCACTTCGGTGTCAGATGAACGAAGGTTAGTTGGCGCATTAAAGAGGGAACACAAAAGTTGATCCGAAGTCGACGGCAGTTCTATCAATACGGGCGGTGGGGGTTCAATATAGACGCCTTCCGAGATCTCGTGGGGGTCTGCATTGTCCTCTTCCCCAGTTTCATGAGATTGGGCAGTAGGTCGGTCAGGGTCGCCTCCTTCTGTGCTGTCCAGTGCGACTCCGGGGACACCACCTTCATAACTTTCGTCAGGAAAACGCACACCGTCCTGGGATCCACTATCTTGTATCTCAGCTTGATGGGAGCCCTCCTCGACGGTAGCTCCTGGAGACACATTCTGCGGAACGGGAACGGATGACTCATCCTGCGGAGAGAATTCGGGTTCTCTCTTCTGTTCTGAGTCACCTAAAGGCAGGACAGTGACGTTGTCGGACGAGCCATCGGCGACGGCTATCCTTGGTGAACCTGCAGATGCTTCGAGGGCCGTTGTGACATCACCATCGGGATGGGAGTCTTTGGTGACAGTCTCCAGGGGTGAAACACTTTCTTGCAGAGCGACAGCAGTATCAGATTGGCCCGATGGTTTTGTATCATGATCCTGTCCCACCGTCTCTTGAAGGGGAGTTGGCGTGAGAAGCTCCGGCTCTGCAGATTGGCGGAGGGGTGGTTCGAGGTTAGAGATTGGGAGTATATGGTCTGTGGTGGCAACTTCACTTTCAGAGGGGAGATAACGTCTTTCGGCTGGCTTTTTGGAGGTATCTTGGTCCGTGGACCCTGTAGGGTGAGAGATGGATGCAGAAGCTGAGGCGACATCCTCGCGCGTGGCGTCATATACATCAATGTCGACCAACTCGGCGTCAGCTACCGCAATTTCTCCATCTGCCATCTCATACTCCACATTCTCATTGTAATAGTCGTCCATGTCTATCTCCACGTCTTGCTGCGGAAGGTGAGAAGGGAAAGGGTTAGGGAGTTGTATGGGGTGGACATCTTCCTCCATGATCGTTTCGGGTTGAATCCAAGGTTTTGGAGATGAAAGAGTGGTTTGCATATGTACGTCCATGTCCCCGGGGTAGTCGAGCATGGGTGCATCGAAAGAGTCCATAACTGTCGAGGAGGACATGAAGGTCAAAGAAAGGGTAAGAAGCTCCTGTCACACGTCACACTTATGTACTGTGACTACTGTCCTTTATCGGTCCCGCAGCAGGCCAGTCGGAAGCAGCTACCAACAACGCATCATGATGGCCTCAGAGAATACTGACTTGGAAAATGCGCGCATCGCCGATACCCAATACCTTGTCCGACGCTCTATGACCAAAGGCTATCAACTATTTTCCATCCTAACTCCTCCCGTCTATATCGGCTTCAGTCTTTTTCGCAAGAGCAACAGCCATATCACGGTCAATCGTTTACTACGTGCAACATGGCTCGGCGGAGTGGCTGGTGTGTGTCATAAGACGTTCCAGTGTCCCATGTACATCTCACATTATGTGCATACAGGTACTGGTAGCGGCGGAGCTGTTGAATATGTCAGGTCAGCAAACTCAAGTCCGGAGACACTTCGTTCTCGCAGGATTCGCGCCGCACTCGACGTAATACCTATCCTGGCTCTCTTTGACCAATCTGCCACGATTTTCTGATGCATAACATATCCGCCCCCCCTTTTTTTACAGAGATCTTCTCGTAGGGGTGATGACCATGCTACCATTGGCGCACTTCTCTGCGCAGTGCTCTCCCCTGCCATCTTTTGGAAACACGGAGCGACTGTTAACCGTGGGTGTTCTATCTAGAATTCATGGACTTTTTTTAAATAACTCGCGTGAAGTGGTCTTCGGTGGTGCCGGTCTAGGTACCGCAGCAGGATATCTCGCACACATTGCGAAAAGCGCGTCTGGAGACAACCCATCAATGCCAGCCGTTCCACACGTTACTTCTGACTCCGAGTCCTAAGGCCCTCATCCCTAAGCACAATCGACACCACTCTTCTACATTATACAAACAAACAGGAGATGTTACAAACTTTGGTTCTGTGCTTCGTTCCTCAATCTCCCATCGACCGTTGGATACGCAACCAGCAAGTCCTCATCGGACGCATTCCCCGTTGGATCGCTGTCACCTAGAGGTTTTCCAGCGCGTTGTTTGGCACCGTCGAAGCAATCGACCGCGGACATATGCTCCCTGGAGGTTATGTGAATGTGATCCCGGAAGTGTCTCCGAGATTTATGTGCAGTAGTCGCAAGTTTACGCCACTGCTCAGCAGCTGTGGTGTTGTGATGATGGGAGCTGTGCCTCTTCAGACGAGAACGCTCGTTTTGGATTATCCTATGAGTTTCTCCGTGCAGATGATCTTGGGACTGGTTGAAGCGGGCAAGTCTCCTAACGAATCGTGACCCTATCACAATTTGTTAGAACTCTAGGTTTATGTACACCAAAGTGATGACTGAAGGACCTAGCAGATATTTCCTCACAACAGCGCTCATTATCTGCCCTGACTCGTCATCGATCAGATATTTATTGCCACTAAGTGGCGTGAAACCGTCATGTCCTTGCGCCATATATTCCCGTGTCAATATCTTATATTTGGGTTTGATATCATCCCGAGAGATGGCCTCTCTGTCGTTCAGTGCTGGCGTCGAGAAACCGCTGTCGTTGGACGCGACTGATACATCGTCAACCTGGTCTCCCAGTAGCCACACGCCCAAGACTCGCTGACCAGGCGGTCGGCGAGAATCCCAAGAAACGCGAAATCCGGCGATCACTGGGAATCTCCTGAAAATAAATTTGGTTGGTATGATCATGTGGGTGCGAACATCACAGGATAAACGGGCCAAGTGCCTACCCCTCCTGAGCAGGCCAGGTAGACAACGACGCCTCCAGTGCCTCCCATAATGTTTTCCCGCTAATTTCCAAAACCACCAGGGGGTCCTCAAATGGAAGGATCTCCAGAACATCTCCAAGTGTCAAGTATCCTATCGATTGAAGCATCTGAGTCCACGTCGCGTGTCGATTTGAAACTCGAAAAGATATTTCATACCAGGCCCGTATACAGAATCGCCGCGGAGCATGCCTGCGCATATGAAAACCCCATCAGCACCGCCTTGGATCCCTTTTATGCATAATGCGTCGTCGTAAGTGTGCCGCAGGATATCGGCGAACCAGTCCGCGCTAGCAGACTGGTGAAAAACGGTTCATATCTAGGGACCAGTCAAGAATGGATGCAGATGATCGTACCTCTTGTGTCCGGATAAGGTGAGACCTAACATCCAGCTCTGCCGCCAGTTTGCACAATGGTGCCTTGAGGGAAGCACCAACAGACTCGAGAATGTTGTCAAGGACCTTGCTAAGCTTTGGACAGGATCGCAGGCCGGGAGTAATCTGGTGACGCTTTCCTGAGGGCAAGCGTGTGCCCCATATTCCTTCGCGAATTCTGTACAGCATGCACTTACCAGTAACCCTGCCGATCAACTTTTTCCTAGCGCTCCCCTCTGGTGTGTCTTTGAGCTCCAAACAGATTTCGCTGATGTCACGAAAATCCGTCCCGCTTTTGATGACCAGTACATCCCCGTTATCTTCCTCAGCCCCAAGAACGTGACAAGAGATGTCATAGTTGTCCCATTCGTCAACCCCACGTCCTACAAAATAAAGGTGATCGTGGCCACCGAGAATTATGTCCGCACCATGTTCATTAACGATGTCAGAAGACTGAGACGAAGGCGTTAATGCGAACAGTTGCTTGGCGAGTTGTATATCCTGATGTGACATCAGACATTAACCATGATGCCTTGCAATTATTTCCAAGCTCACATTGGGAACTCTGCAAGTCGAGATCAGCAAAGATAGATGAAACATCGTGCAGAACTTACCGCGCGTGAGTCAGAGCAACGATTATGTCGCATTTATGCTGACCTGTAGGATCACGGAGGATTCGAGACAACCGCTTCCCAGTTTCCGCCATGTCTTGATATATAAAAGTCGACGGCCACGATGATACAGTCCCAATCCATTCTCTGTGGGGAGCCATTAACCAAACCAGTCAGTACTGGACACCAGAACTCAGATAACATTAGCCCATTACTTTTCGACGAGGCCAATGATTCCAATTCTAATTCCCCTCCGCTCCAGGACATAGAACTCTAACAGATGTTCCGGTACTTGAGACGTAGTTGTGTCAATAATATTGCTTAAAAGCCATGGCTATGGTAGCGCGCCGAGAGAAATGTCAGGGTACGCCCAAATCCACGTGAGGGCAATCACTCACAAACTTGGTGTCTTGTATCAGTGTGCAGAGATGTGGATATCCTAAGGGCCTTCTTCAAGAGGTGAAAGCACGATACGTGGTTGCTCGAGCGTACCGAAATCGAAGTCATGATTACCTACGGCAACATGCATAAGTATAGGACAGGCTAGCAGAGATTCCATAAGATAATCTCACCGACGAGAGAGACATCAGGAGCGAGCGTATTCATGACTGGCACCTAAGTGAAGAGTTCGGCACGTTCGGTCGTACTACAATTGAGAAGGCAGGGAGCGCAAACGCACCATATGGCTTCCTCTAGTGACAGAACTATCTACGCTCGGTGAAAACACATCACCTGAAAACAGCGAAAGGCCATCTAACTGTCCATCGTCTCGCAGTGGCCACTGGGCGCGGATGTCGTCGAGGAGGCCGGCGAACTGAGTTACGTCTATGGTCTCGGAAGATGCAGGAGACACTTTCTGGGGTCGCACGCGATAGACGTCGTTCCAGTGTAAAATAGGAAGTTGGGTCATAAATAGAGAACTTGTATAGCTGTTAAAATGGATTGTATTGCGTGCTCAGCTCAGCTCAGCTTATGACGGCCTGTCTGATGGATGGAGCAAGAGATTAATGTGAGATGCTTATGCTTATAGGGCAAACCCGGGGTTACAGAGCGCCGAGCGCTTGGTGCTGCACATTCACGATCGTAAATCTAGGACGATATGGAAATTATTCCTGTTTCTCCCTAGTCGGAGCACCTTTTTCCTACCGAAGTGCTCGTCAACGCTCTTTTCTGGCCGTTGTCGCTTCTCATATAACCAATATATCATCTTCCCTCCAAGTTTCCATCGTTCTTCTAGCTGAGAGAAACCAACGGCATCCATGAGCTCTCTCATATGCTCCAGAGTCATATAGCGCGAATTATTGACACAGGGGAGAGGGAGCTATGGTGATGTTTGCGGCGGGTCAACAATAGTGAGAAGAAACGTTTGGGGGCTAGTAAGACGCACAGCAAGAAAGCACAGACCACCTGGGCGAATCATCGAGTACGCCTGGACGAGCATCCGCCCTGGTATTGAACAACATCATTATCATCCATCCATCATCAGTGTGCAGTTGGCTACTGCAGTCTGGACATGGCAAGCGTACCGCGATCCTTCCCATCCGGGACGAAATTAAGGACCAGACTGAGGCTTATGATATCCCAAGCCTCACGATGAAGGCCCTGATCCGTGCACAAAAAGTCTTGTTCAAGAATAGATGGATGGCGTGAATGCAGGTCGATGGGCGTTACATCGATCCAAGATTCACAAGCACGATAGTTATCAGGCCTAACCGCACCGACATCAAGTAATCTGTCAAGAGGAGTGAGTTCAGTGTTGCAGCCAATGTGTACGAATTTGACTTGCCTGGACTTTTGGTCCGCCCAGCCCATCTGTTTCAACCACCCAATCAATACCTTTTCGCTTCCACCTCCTCTGTCGCTACCCTGTCCAATGCATGACATATGCTGATACTTTTCAAGCCCGCCCAGCTTTTCTAGCTCATAATTTATATTTGCTAATGTGTCTGTATCACCCTGAGCACTAGTTTGTTGTTTGAGCAGCGTATGAAATTTGCGGATAATGGTACGGCTCGTGCGTGGTGTACTGGATGACCCATATCTCTCCGCGACTGTTACGGGGAGTTTTCGCCGTCTGCGGCCCCTGGGCATAGTTCGGATTGTGAAGAATATGGCGTGTTGATGAGTGCGCGGGATCAATCAAGGGTTGCTGACTGTAGTGTGGCAACATCGTTACGCCAATTGGCAGGCAGTGCCCACCTGATTCACAACTTGATTGTTTATACCTATGACTATGCCAAAAAGGAACAGATGTATGATACTACTTCTTCACCACTACCCTTGGGAAAGACCTAGGAGCCAATTCTGAATGCAACTGAGAAACGTAACGCGTATGAATAAGTAAAGGGACGTGATAAAGGAAAGAGAACGCTGTGTCTGTTTGACGTGCTAGAGACCAACGATACAGGGATGGAGTAGATATTGACGACGCGGCAGGTGTAAAGATAAAGTACCGGTAAGATGCGACACGGATGGAGGCGATGAATAATCGTCTCAAACAAATCCTCTGCCTCCACGCTTTGCATCGATCCTCCGGAAACGCTCGATTTCTTGTCTCTGTAGATACAATCAGGACCGAGAAAAGAAGCAGATACGATAGAATACATACAACTTTTATGACGCACAACGATGAGAGAAAGAGGCCGATGATGCCTGCCATGAAACCATAAGTCGTCCTAATAACATGACCTGTCAGAGCATCCAGGGTCATTAAAAAAAAACCAACGTACGAAAACACGTCGTTCAGAGAAACATCGACGTTGTGAGTGATAGGTGAGGCGCAGAAGTTGGTTGCAACGGTTGCATTGAGTGAATTAACGAACGTCGAGTTCTGGCAAAAGTTTCCACCGATCTCAACAAGGTCCGATGCGTTGAAATATCCGCAGCAACTAAACTGATAGCAGTTGATAGACGGGTTGGTAAGGCAGACTAACGGCAACAATATTATGACTAACCATATCCTGGGCAGCAATACGCTGTGACGGCTGCAGCCGTGCGTATTTAACATGATACTCGGCGCGTTCGCGGAGGGTATAAAACCAGACAAAGGTGCCAACGACAAGTACGATAATAGCGTCCGAAATGAGGATCCAGTTGAGAATAACGAGACCAATGGTGACGTGGTTCCGTTGGATGATTGCTCCAACGGAAAACGAACAAGTGAATAGGAATGCGATACCCATCACAAGTCCAGCTGATGGAAGGTGTCGTTGTGAGAAGAAGACAGCGGTTGAAGCTAAACAAGACGTACCATTTAGGTCACTATCACTGAACGTCATGTTCAGTATCATGTCCTGCTTCCTCCATAAAATCGAGAACAACAAGGATATAATGCCGGAGACTGCAAGCCCCAGCGTGAAGAAACCATAAAACCCATAGAGGTATTTCGACGGCATATCTTG
Organism: Russula lepida; assembly: GCA_003316425.1. Lineage (NCBI taxonomy): Eukaryota > Fungi > Basidiomycota > Agaricomycetes > Russulales > Russulaceae > Russula > Russula lepida. Next base: position 89,239 of record QFEZ01000748.1, on the reverse strand, counting down.
GGGATACTGTTGCCAACTTGCGGTTTAATTAGTAGCACATGGAAGGCCAAGGCGTACGCACGCACAGAATTGTATTTGTGAAAGACCTCTGGAATAAAGATAGGCTAGGAGACCAGCCCCAAAGGGAAAGATTGTCGGAGGAAGGAAGGGGGGAGACGGTCAACGTCTAAGGGCTTTCACTGAGAAGAACGAAGAGATTAGTGGGGTCCAAAGGGGGCGCGCCGCACCGAGAAAGAAGCAAGGTAACAAAGTGGTGGAGGAGAAAGAGGGAAAGGGGGAAGTGGGCGTTACCTGGGTATGACACGTTGCTTGAAAATGGTAAAGTCGCATGCGCAGCACCGAACGTTCGATCACATGTCAAGCACAACCGTCAAAACAAATAGGAGGGGAGCACGGGTCGATCTCACGTACGAATGACACAACGGCTGGGTATGGTTGGTGTGCTCGAGCCTTGGAGGGTCCGACCTTTGCCTTGTGCAACCGACCACATGCCACAGTTTCCATGGCATCTGACACACCCAATTAAGGTTCCGGAAACGCTTATTATTAAGGCCCAGTCCCGGTCAGTCAGGGCCGCAGTGACGATGGAAACCTCTTCCGCGGACTCACTCATTCCCGGTTCCTTGCTCATCGCATGGCAACTCAGGGATAAACACGCCTTGGTCGTCGGAGGCGGCCATGTCGCTGCCTCCCGTATTCAACACGTCCTTGCGACAGGTGCCAAACTCACCGTCGTCTCACCTGCTCAAGGTCTGAATGAAGAAACAAGGTCGCTTGTCGACAATAATCATAATAACATCCTATTCCATGACCGTGCATTCCTGTCTACCGATCTAGACAATATGGACATGGTCCTGACGGCCATTGATGACGTCGAGCTCTCCAGGCACATCGGCGCATCGTGCAGAACCCTTCGAATCCCCGTGAACGTCGCAGACGATCCATCCTACTGTGACTTTTACTTCGGTTCCCAAATTCGACAGGGCCCACTTCAGATCATGGTATCGACAAATGGGAAAAGCCCCAAATTGGCCAATATTATTAGGAAGAAGATAGAGGAGAGTATACCGAAAGGCGCAGGTGAAGCGATTGAGAGGGTCGGCGTACTGAGAGAGAAGCTCAAGGAGCGTGCGCCGGGTGTTGGGGGCGATGTGAGCAAGAGGCGGATGAAGTGGATTGTGGATCTATGTACGAGGTGGGAATTGGATGACCTCGCTGGACTGGACGATGGGCAGATAGAACAGTTGTTGGACGAAGGCTGGGACAAGGGAGTCATTCCGAGCCGAGACAAGGTTTGTTGATGGTGATGAGTCAGAGGGTACAGCACATCCTAGTCCAAATAAACCTTTCTTTTCGACTTTCACTTTCAACTCTAACTCATACTCTTCTCATCACAATGAGTAACGTCGACTGGGATTCAAAGACGGTCATCGGCCAGAAGGCCAAGGCTCCAAAGGTCACCAAGAATAGCGCTGACCTCAATGGTACGTCAGACACAAAGACCGTCTACAGATACCACTCGGAAACTCATCTTTTCCTTTTTTTTCTCTTTTTGTTAGCTGTGCGTTTTTTCTGGATCAAAACTGCGGATCTTTGTCTCATTAAGATGCATAGGCCTTTAGGGCAGGTGCCGTCGTCGCAACAGAAAAGAAGACAACCAGCGGAGTAAATAAGGCTCACCAAGGTTCGATACACGCGCACGTCGAGGCGGCCCTTCCACTGTCACCTTACTTACCGTCTCCATCTCCAAGGCACGGATCATCAACGTATAGTCAAATTGGATCGTGAGAATGAAGTAGCTCCCCCAACCAAGGTGGCCCCGAGCGTCGGACGTGTGCGTCTGCTTCATGTCTTCTCCCCCTACCTTTCCGTAATCTCATGTATATTACGTCCGGAAACACTTTTTTTTTCTGTCATGTTCATAACAACAGGCAATGCAAACTGCACGTATGGAACTCAAGCTCTCGCAGAAGGAGGTCGCTCAGAAGATAAATGAGAAGCCCTCCGTGCTGCAAGATTATGAGTCGGGAAAGGCCATTCCCAATCCCCAGATCCTTGCTAAGCTCGAGCGTACCCTTGGGGTAAAGTTGCGCGGTATGTCACCTTGGTTTCCACGGCCGCCGTTTGGGTATTCACTTCCGACTCGGAACCGCAGGTAGTGACATTGGGAAGAAGAGGGAGGGTCCGAAAAAGTCGTAATTCGTTCTCTCCGTAGTCGCTATCCCATTACGGCTGCTCGTAGGTTTCCTGTTCGGACTAGAGTGTTCAAGTGTTGTGTGGTTGAATCATAGACAGCATGGCCGTTTATTTCGTCGTTGCCCGTAACTCCGTGTAAACCCTCGAAGATAACAGCCTAATACATTTAGTGGGTATGCAGTACATATACAGTACAGAGAAGACATCGATGATTAATGTGTCATCCGGTCTGTTCACCTTCGTTGGATCCCTGAACAAGCGCAAGCGAGTTACAGAGTGGCGCAGAGAAAAATACTGGGGCCGACGTACGTAAGATATATAATCAGGGCTTTCACAAGCTTTGTATTCCTTTAACAACTCGTCCGCAGTCGCTCTAATGGCAACGTGAATTATCAACGACAGTAAGCAGAAGCACGACCGGATCCGTACCTTGCGTCGTCAAACTCTTCCAGTCCATTCTCAAACACCCTCTCCTTTTTGTATTGTTCAAGAAATGCGTTTCGTTTTTTCAAACGATCAAACTGATCCAACATACGCTTAAATAACTGAGCAAAGATCAACGTGTTCACGTCAATGAGTTTCTTCTGCATTATGTCAACGTGATTGCACACCGAAGCGATGCTTGTGTGGTTGGCAAGCATAAGCCCGCTGACGCGGTGGTTTGTCGTAACGTACGGCGACCGACGTGTCAGTGCGACCTGGATGGACGCTGGGCCCCACGGTATGAAATTGGCGAGCTGGCGTTCCCGGATGCGGAGAAGTGATTGGTGTACCTGTAACACCCAACAAAAATAACCGACCATGACTGCGGCACCGACTCCGGAGACCTAAGGAACAGTGCTTACGTCGGTAGGATCAACATCACCTTGAATAATGTTGAGAATGGAGACGTAACATGCTGTCTTGCTCGGTACGGTGGAAACCATCCTGTTTTTGGGCTGCAGGAGACGGCGCATCACGTCCAGTACCGTGGTACGCCGGATCGGCTTGGCCTAGTCGAATAAACAAACGAAAAAAATAATTCAGACACGTTTGATCGGCGCGATGGATAGCCCTGTCACTACCTTGTCGATTGAGTCGGAAGTGAACGGGGTGTAGGACGTCATCAAGAAATGACAGCGCGGCGTTGGGATGAGCGAAGCGATAATGCCGACCAGATCATTGTTCATATATCCTGGGTACCGCAGTGTCTGCGTACTTGCTGCCATAACCGTAGAGACCTTAACGACACCACATTCATGGCGAGGCATCGCCACGAGCACCAATCAATAACTTCCCAAGGGAGGGCGCACTAAGGCAGAACACTGCAGTGGACACGCACAAGCTGATTTGTCTGGTCAAACGAAGGTGTCTGTAAATGCAAACGGTCTGCATTGATGCGCGCAAGCGCGCCATTATCGAGCACGACGACCGAGTCTGCGTGGTTCGCGAGCCGCTTGAGTGTCAACAGTGCATTGTAAGGCTGTACCACAACATCGCCTTCCTGTGCGTTCGGGAAAACCGAGTACGTCTGCACCAACTTTTTCGGGAACTTATCGTTCAGCCGCTCGAGAAGGAACGAGCCTAGCCCAGAGCCAGTGCCGCCTGCAATCGAGTGCATCAACATGAAGCCCTGCAAGATATCACCATCACCGTTGCCTTCGTGACGAACGAAAGAGAGAGGAAACAATAGTACTCACCTCGAGTGAATCACTACCCTCAGCTTCCCGGTCAACCATCTCCATAATGTCCTCATACAGTTTCTCGCCAGCCGAGTACCCTTGCGCCCAATTATTGCCCGCACCACCACCATCTTGAGACATAAATATGTTCTCCGGGTTGTACAAGTTCGCAAATGGCGACGTCAGTATATTGTTGATGACCTGCTAGTCGTGTTACCGACGAGGATGCAATTGTTCATTTTGGCAAACGCACCCGTGGCTCGAGATCAATGAGAATTGCGCGGGGAATGTAATGTTCATCATCCGCCTGATAAAAAAACACGTCTTTACGGTCGCCACCTTCTGTTGCCCAGTCCTCGAGGATGCCCTCTTTGTTGATGCCATGCTCGGCACAAAGCCGCTGCCAGAAGACGGAGCCCACTGTAAGGCATCCATGAGCGTCGTAAAGCCGAGTTAATACTGCATATACTTTGGTTGCCGCATTGGCCAATCTGTACCGTCACAATTTCGCGAGGCATGTGTTGCGACAATGGACGACAACTCGCACGTACTCATCAGGCGCGTTCGCCCTCACGCGTAGAACACGCACACACACGTAACCATCAGCCGTTTGTTGCTTCAGAACAAGATGCAATTGCAGGAAAATACGTAGTTAAAGATGCCTATCGGCCTTAAGCCGTGTTATAATGATAATATGCAGGGTGAGTGGCCTTGAGCCTGGCAGAACATTGCGATGTTTGTGTAACTATCTACTCGTAGATATCGATATTCCAGTGATGCAAAAGTAAAAAGAAAATGCAAATCAGAGAGCATAGCTGTGAGCTGAGAATTGGTGAAAAAGGGAACCGGCACAGATTACGGACGATGAGACAGCAGACAGCGTTAAGCACTTGGCCATTTGATATGGAAACCAGCCAGAGGGGGCAGCCTATTGTTCAAGTTTAGAAGCAAATAATTTGCTAACGGAGACGACTAACCAGATGAGGGAATACCATTGAACCCGTAAGCTTGAGAAAATATGTGTTGTGAAAGTGACTGCCAACGTTGAAAATTGATGGAGGAAAAAAGAAACATGAAGAAAAAAAAGCGCCGTACGGCGCATTCTGTACACGTGGGGCCTTTTAGGCAGGTGCTGTTCACCGCCTGGTATTGGCATTTCTGCGCGTTGGTAGCTTCCTGACTGGGCGTTGCCCGGGTGGTGGCGCTGCCTGCGGCGATGGGGTACCCATCGTGAATATGGCACTACCACTACTGCCCGGTGTTTGGGTCTGAGGCGTGGATGCTCCAAATTGTCCCGTCGGCGTCGAAAGCGTGCCTCCCCCATAGTTAAACGCGAAACCCTGCTGTACAGCAGGAGACGTGGGTTGCCCCGCGCCCGAACCGAATCCAAATGGATTTGGTGCAGGCTGTTGCGGTGGGGCACTTGTGGGTCCTGCAAATGAAAAGGGTGTAGACGATGCAGGAGCCAACGGCTGTGTACTGAACGCGGGACTGGCGGGTGCAGATCCAAATGCTCCGCCGCTTGCAGGAGAACTAAATGAGAACGGAGCGGTAGTTGTCGATTGCTGAGGTGCGGCGTTTCCAAAAGTAAACCCAGCAGAAGACGGGCGGGCAGGTTCAGGAACTGTCTGTCCAAACGTGAAACTCGTCGAATGTTGGATCGGCTCGGGTGCCTTGAAAGAGAATCCAGAGGAAGTTGCATCAGCAGTTTTCGGGCCCTGTTGACCGAACGCAAATCCGGTGGAAGTCGACGGCTTGCCATCTGTCGTAGACTGGCCGAATGCGAAGCCAGGAGAAGTGACATTCTCGGCAGGCTTTGTAGCAGGAAATGAAAACCCTCCATTCAGGCTCTCAGATGCCTTTTTATTGGTACCAAAGGTGAGCCCTCCACTCGCATCCTTGCTTGGAGGCTGGTTCTGCTGCCCAAATGTGAAACCACTCCCAGGATTCCCTCCAAATGGAGAGGGCGATGGCGATCCAAAACCGGTGCCAGTGCTAGTGCCAAAAGAAAGGCCAGGTTTGGAACTACCAGGCATTTGCAACTGCGGGAGTGACTGCGGCTTAGCACTTCCACCGTTGACGTCCATTCCACTTCCGCGTGTAGGACTCTCTTCCATGCGCATGCCATCATCTGCGGGTGGAGGAGTCGAGGGACGAACTGGGGTTGTGGTCCCAAACGAGAATGCCGGCTTCGACGCATCCGTGAGAGCAGATGCAGGTGTAACCAAAGAAAACCCTCCGGTGCTGGCCGCAGGTTTGGTCTCGGTTTGTGTGGCTGGCGAGCCAAACGAAAGTCCCGTGGGTGCACTAGCGAGAGCTGCCGCCGAGGAACCGACTGTGAACCCGGTAGACGTAACAGCTGACTTTTCAGCCGTCGTAGGAGTGGTCAAGGGAGCACCAAACGTGAATATGTTTTTCGCCGGGGTTGAAGGTGCAGCGGTTGTTGTTTCTTTGGCCGGTTGATCAAAAGAAAAAGGGGTAGATACTTTGGGAGGTTTGGGTGCCTTAGTCGGAGGCGCAGGTTCCGATACGGATACGGGCATCAATGAAGGACTCGGGGCAAGGGAAAACCCTGGCTCTAATGGCTCAACACTTTCTCCTGCGGCTGGTTTCGCTACTTTCGGGAAGGAGAACGGAGCCGTGATAGTTTCCGCTGACTGAGTTGCCGGTTTCGTGCTCGGAGATGCTGCTGATGCAGGCGTCCCGAAACCAGGAAACGACGTAGTTGGATCGTGGAACAAAGGCTTGGGCAGGGCTACACCAGTATCATCTTTCTTCTCCGACGGCTGCTCTGCTAACGAGGGAGTGAGGCTAAATGAAAGTGAGCTGGTAGTGGAGGGTTGTGGAGGCGATGTCGATGTCGGTAGGGTCGGTGCGGTTGGGCCAAAATTGAATGGAGCCAGAGATGGGCCCTGAGTTTCCGAAGTTTGTGCAGGGGTAATCGGAGCGCGAGAAACCGATGGTTCTGATGCCGTTGGCTCCATTACCGACTTGCTGACTGCCACAGGCTCATCGACAGCTTGAAGGACGGGTTTGGGATCAGGTTTGAATGCAGAATTAGAGTCGGATTGGGGAGGTGTTACTCCAGTGTGCACAGAAGTTTGGGACGTGGAGGGGAAGTCCGGGAGTATTTGCTCCGACACTGGTTTGTCCATCTCTGGTCCCTCCGGAGTAGGCGGAACCAGCGCAATCGTGGGAGGTTGCGGAGCAGGCATAACAACTGCAGGTGCCGGAATCGCGATCGTCGGCATTGGCGTCTTCGAGAAAGTGAAGGGAAGGGCATTGATAGGTGGCTCATCGCGACTAGATGACGTATCAGGAGCCTGAGGTATAGAGGTAACGGAAGGCGGCTATCGAGAAATATTAAATATTCACTATTGAGAATAGACAGGAGAGACGCACAGGGGCAAAGCTAAATCCGCTTGGGGGTTCAAACTTCAGTTGACTCGAATTGATACTCTCCTTCTCCATTGATGATTCCTCGGGCATAGTAGTCAAGTCATCTGCACCATCCGGTTCATCGTCCTCGTAGGCGGCTGTAAAGCGATTTCTCGTACGCGTGGGACCAACCGTGCGTGCACGACTCGTGCGGACCTGAGCTGGTTTCCGGCCGGTTAAAGGGACAAATGAGGAAGGCGGCGGAGCAGACACTTTACGCGCAAAAGTGGCAGGAGAGCGAACGGGTTCGGCGATCTTGCTTGTGCGCTTAGGGTACTCAAGCTCACGCCCATTATTATCGATCATGGCTTGCGCAGCCGGAACTTCCACAGACTGAGCTTCTACCACTTCTTGTTTGCGACGTGCCAACAACTTCTTGAGACCACCCTCGCCAGCATACGGCTTACTATTCTTACTCTTCGACGGCGTATCCTTGTCCCTTTCTTTGGAAGAGCTAATATACTTGCTGGCATGGCCAAGGCGAGGTTTGTCATCACGCTTATCTCGCTTCATGAGAACAAGCGCACGAGCCTTCTTTCGCGCTTGGAAGAGTCCTGGAAGGGCGACATCGACATTGCTTGATCCAAGACGGGAAGGAACGAGAGGAGTACGATATCTCTCGAGTTCTTGCAGCGCGATCTCTGCGGCATTTGTGGGACGGAGACCTGAAACGGATGGTTCAAAACAAGGAATGAGACAACAAACGGGCGCTTACCGTCGGTGGCATGAGGACGAAGGACAAGGGCAGAATGAGATCGATTGCCGGAAGGGTTCTGCTGATGAGGCCGATAAGGCCGAGAAAGAAGAAGGTAGGAACGGAGAATACACACCGATTTCTGAGTATCGACAAGTGAACCTAGGGTAAGGGAAGAAGAACCACCATTCACGCGCCTATCTTGTGAGGCGGGGGGTGGTTTCACAAAAATAGGATTCTCGATGAGAGCAGTGAGAGGCGGAGGTTCTGATGGATTACGTTCCCGTCGCTGCGGATTTGGACCATAGAGAGGTGCGCCAGGCTGCGGTGTGAGGGACGATCGCATACGAAACGGGGGATTGGCCGGCTGAGAGGAAGGATTTGAGATACTTTCCATGGAAACGTCGCGGGAGATGGGAGGAGGGAGGTAAGAAGGCTCCTGGGCGGAGGTGCGACGAGCAGTAGGGGGATCCATGGACATTGTGCGAGTAGTGGGGACCGCTTGGGCCCGCGGGGGTTGATTGAAAGAGAGGGGGGAGAGTCTGGAAGTATCCGGGCGCGGGATGGGAATAGCATTGTTTGAGGGAGCGTAGGGCCGTGCAGGCTTGGAAGCATGGGAATGAGGATGGGCGGTCGGTCGAAGTGAAGGAGTGGGAGGATCGAGGTATGGAGTAGGGGCTGCGGGGAGTGTGTCGACACGCTCTGGGGAATCGAGGCGGATACGTTTAACTCTGTATGCCGAGGAAGCATCTTGTTTATCCCCTTCATCATCATATGAATGAGCAGGATGATGGATGAGTTTGCGCTTGCTAGTGGTATCATCGGTTTCGAACGAGTCATCTGCGTTAACAAACCATGACAAGGGGGTTGTGACGAGGGATTTGAGAGACGAAAACATGGAGATAGAACGAGATGGAGGAGGTCTTCTTGTGTGATGAGAAGGTTTTTTGCGACGAAAGCCGCTGTTACGAACCGACGACGACGACGGGGACGGGGCCGCGAGGGTGGCGGGCGACGGGGACGAGGTCAACATGCTGTCCGGCCTATCCCTGCCGGACACCGCTCATCTTCCTTTCTGTTTCTGTTTGTTTCTGTTTATTTGCGCGCATTTCTTTCGTTTACCCGTCGCCTCGGTCGCTGTATGCGCATACATTCGCTTTCCAGAGTCCCCCCGAGAATCCTCGCATCTTCAATTCACTCACTTGCTCACAAAAGTAATGCCTGGCTTTTTATCGACTCTGTCTTTCCTGTAAAACTTGCGGCCTGGGAGTCAGTCATCCACTCTTTCCCTTGCATGTTTGTTACTCACATCTATAGTCTAGTTTTCGATATCTCTTTGGCCGTCTCCGCCAAGAACATCTTCTTGACACACTCTCGCAGCTTATATCACAGGTGCACACACATGGCTTCAAACCCATCTCTATGGAGCCTCTCGTAAAGGACGGGGGCGTATTCGTACTCTTCGAATACATTCCTTCACAGTCAGAGGACGTCCTTCCAGACATTCAGTCAGACCTCAGAAGCTACATGCAATCCCAAGGTGGCATCCCTTCTTCTGCAGGTCTTCGCAGAGGCAACATCTGGATTGTGCAGGGACAACCATGGCGAGAGGTACCGCTCCCATCCCCCATCCCCACGCGACTTTGCTCAGCCCTCAAATTTTAATTCAGGATATGAATAGATTTGCCTCTCCTATCCTTCGCGTAGCATTCGAGGGTGTGGATCTTCCAGAAGAGACCTTGTATCATACCTTCAGAGTATTTCTTCTCTCTACCCGAAATCATACACACCTTAATCCTACCACCAGCCATATGGCCGCATAGTTGACATCTCTGCACCAACCCCTGTTTCTGGCACCTCTTACCGTGCTTCCACCGTCACCTTTTCCGACCTTCGCTCCTCTATCGTGGCACGCAATGTTGCACATGGCCTCTTCATTGACAAAACACGCCTTCGCGCCTCCTTTATTCCACCGGTACAGGGACATATCATACGTGACTGGGCTGCTAAGCACCCCCGTATCGTCATTCCGGCCATCGTATTTCTCTTGGGCACCTTGACATATACTGTGCGTGGTATTTCTTAGCATATGTTTCCACCGCCGACGCTCGCCCAGATTTTCGATCCTGTACGTGCACTGATGGTCGAGGGAAAGATACTCGATTGGTTTGCTTATCGAGGTAGTTTTCGTTACTTGAACTGCCCCTGTATCCAACTTCTTTTCTACGCAGAATTTCGCCTTTATCAGTGGCTCCGTAGGAACACCATTGACAAGTTAACTATCAAGCCTGCAGATACTCTCGACGTTGATGCTGAGGCCGCTTGGCAGGAGCGTCAGGACGCTGAAACTGCTCTCCGAAATTATCTGGATGACATACCCAGTATGTCTTTCTTGGGATACTATATACTCGTCTCAATTAGCTTTTACAGCGAACATCGCATTTCTTCATGGTCCCCAGGGTAGCGGCAAATCAAAGATGTTGTCCCGCATACTCCAGGAAAAGAAGCGGTACAGCTGATGCATCTTCCCGTTCCAAGCCATTATGATGATATTTACCGGTGATAGTCCAATACTTACCATCGATTGCGCGGAACTCCAACGTGCCAACTCGGACACGCTCCTTGTCGACGCGTTATCAAGACAGACCGGGTATTGGCCCGTCTTCACGTTTTTGGCCTCCATAAACCACCTCATTGATCTCGCCAGTGTTGGCCTCATTGGCCAAAATGGTAATGTTTGTCCTCGAATCAACCGATGAACACGTATCGACCTTCTTCACCCTCACAGCTGGCTTGAGCTCCTCACTCCCGGACCAGGTTAAACAGATCCTCGAAGTCGTTGGAACTGCGCTCCGCTCTGTTTCGTCTTCCCGGAGAAAACAACTTCTTCGTAGTCACGAACGCGCGAACCGAATCATGGAAAAGGAGCAGATTACAAAGCAGGTTCAAGAGCGTATCCGTCGTGGTATCTGGCATGATCCACGCATGGGCGCGGCCGTGGGGGGCGGGGTCATTGCAGAGCTGGGCGTTGGCGACGAACCTTTTGAGAAGCGTGATGAGGAACCTGTAACTTATTCACACGAGATCGAAGCGCCAACTCCCACACCGTCAAAGCGAGAGGGGAGCAAGACGCCAGACGTCCAGGAAGTGAACATATTACCCGTCGTAGTTCTGAAGAACTATAGTACAGGAGGCAAGGAAGAAGTTATGGGTGTGTTTGCCAAATGGGCAGCTGCTTTGGTGGAAGGAAAGGTGCGTCTCGAGTTCATCTGTGCAAGAGTGCAAGAAAGTAACGAACTGAACCCGGCAGATTGCTCATGTCATAGTCATAGGCAATAATCGGGAGAACTCGAAGCTTGTTGCCAAAGGCAAGCACATCCTTGGCCTATAAGCTCCCTGGATCACTGAGTCTTTGGTCATCAAGCCCTGCCCTCAAAGCCGCTTCACATGATTGCCCTCCGTGATGCAGATAACCAAAGCGCATTGCAATCTGTCAAGGCGAAATTGGACGACGTGGGCATTGACGTTCGGTTTTCACTGGAAGAGACGGAGATGATTGATTGCTTGGGTGGAAGGGCGAGTGACCTCGCTACTGTACGCCATGATTTTGCTTGCTCTAATCATCTGTGGCTAACGTGCTATCCGTACAGCTTATACACAAAGTGCGTATCGGGCAGAAACCCGCAGAGGCAGTTGAGGACATTATCCGACAAGGTGTCTCTGAGTTGCGCAAACGCGCATTTGGTGAAGATGCGGATGACGCGCGTACCTTGCCATGGGGCAGAGAGCAGGCGTGGGCAGTCTTGCACGCGCTCGCACGCAGAGATACTATATCTTATCACGAGACGTTGATGAGTGCGCCTTTCAAGGGAGAAGAGGGTCCTCTGAGGAGTATGGAGCGTGCGGAATTGATAGCTGTCGATGCACAAGATGGTCGACCTTCTACAATACGCCCTGGACGGCCTATTTATCGTCATGTTTTCCGACGGCTCGCAAACGGTATATTTGTTCTTTGGCGCTTTCCTATCCCCTGACCCGCCAACGTTTGCTACCTAGATCTGACCTTCCAAGCAGTTCAAGACCTTGCTTTTAATGCAAAGCTTATCGAAAAGGCCGAGGCAACTGTGCTCGCATGCGAGCAAGAATTGCAGGTGTTGCGTATGATTGGGTTTGACTCTGCACGCTGGTGGGGCCGCACAAGCGCGACGGGAATACGAGCAAAATACTTGATGGAGAAAATGGCAAATGCACAGGCGACGTTGCAGAAGTTGGAGAAAGAGAGCGATGAGTTGAAGAAGGTATTGGCACGGGCGGGATAGGTGGTGTTAGACACTATTATGTAGGCGGTCAGCTGCTGTCCATTCAACCACCATCGACTGGAAAATGGACGGGGGAGGACACCTCCTGTCGCTCAAAGTGATGCGGGTCTCTGTGCGTGTCTGTCCAGCTATTCAGCCTCGAATGTTTGTGATTTTGGTCCCAAGTAGCGACCGTCGCTGGCGAGCACATGGGAGCCTTTCTACTCAAGCTCGCCCTCCTTCTCAGCCCACTCCACCGCATCCGTACTCTCTCTCCAGGGCAGTACCCCCCTCCTAGGCCATCCCAAGACTCTACGCGACCTGACGAATGCTTCTACCCTCTTGACGCTCCCATCCTCATTCGGGGCGATTCAGCTCGGCGAGACTTTTTCTGGTGCACTCGCGGTGAACAATGAGTCCGCTGCGATGGTCGATGGCGTCAACCTACGCGTCGAGATGCAGACCGCGACAAGCAAGGCACTCCTCGTCGATATTGGTGGGCCGACGTTGAGCCTCGTCGCTGGCGATACACTCGAGGCTACGGTCCATCACGAGATCAAGGAGCTTGGACAGCATGTATTGGCCTGCATTGTATCGTACCAGCTCCCACCTGGCGCACGGAGACCTGCGACCTCGGCAGCGACCACTGCTGTCGGTGGCTTTGATACAAGGGATGATAACGGGTTGCAGACATTTCGCAAGTTTTACAAATTCGCTGTACGTTGAGTTCATCCTTTTCTCTCTCGTCCTCGTCTCCTTGATTAGTCGTCTTGCCGACAAGATTTGACGTGCTCTTCGTGCAGGTGACCAATCCTCTATCAGTCAAGACAAAGGTCCATGTGCCTCGTTCACCTTCTGCGTTACTATCTACCGAAGAACGCTCAAAGGTCTTCCTTGAGGTCCACATTCAGAACCTCACGTCTGATCCCATGTGCTTTGAGCGCATCATTTTCGAGCCAGCTCTGGGTTGGCACGTCCAGGATGCCAACTTACTGCAAGATAGCCAAAAGAGCTTATTCTCCGACGCGATGGCCATGATGCAACCACAGGACACCAGACAATATATATACATCCTCAACGAGATCAATCCGCCCGCTATCCCTGTGCGACATGATCCCGGGGCGATTCTCCCACTGGGAAGACTCGATATCTCCTGGCGGTCGTCATTTGGCGAGCCGGGGCGACTCCTAACCTCCGTGAGTTCCACGTTCGTCGTTCTGACAGTATATTCCTTCCTGAATATTAATGATAGATGTTATCCCGTCGGGTACCTCTTCCTCCAAACCAACCGCCAGTCCGTACACTTCAGCAGCAGCAATCTCAGCAGCCCGCATCTGCCCTCCCGCCTTACCTCCAGCGGTCTGCCAGCGTGACCGGTCATACGTCTCGACCGCCCTCACGTCCAGGCACGCCGCCATCTGGCCCAGTACCCTATCGTTCTTCCTCGCCCCTTCACAACCGCCCTATGTCCGTCCCACCTCGACCACACAGCCCAGCGATGTCAACAATATCACTCGGCAATCCCATCTCCGGTTCACATCCGAACTCGGCAGCAACAGTAGATCCTGTCGACGTGGACCTCGTCGTGCGCTCTATCTCGCGCAGCGCGCTTCAAGCTGGCAAACCGTTTTGTGTCGCGTGCACCCTCGGCGTGTCGGCGTCCATCCGGGAGGGTCAACAACGCACGCTGAGTCTCGCAGTTCAACACGTCCAGCCTTCTACCACATCCAAGAAACCTGGAACGACGTCACTAGCCGCAACGGTGACTACACCAGCAGCAACAACAAACGCTCGCCTTGCGTCGGCAGTGGCCATGGCCATGGCATCATCCCCTGCGTCACGATCGTCGTTGACGCTCCTCGATGGACCGCTGGTCGGATCGCCGCACGCCACCCAGCCCGCAGAACATGGGGACGACATGCTCTCTTCTCGGCAGGGCATCCCACCACCGGAGCCGATGCATGGCGACGAAGCGCGCTACGATAAGCTGCGGGGTGCGACGCGCTTCCTTGGTGCGTCGATGTTGCACGTGCCACCTATGACACTCGTCCGTACCCACACCGAGTCGTCGGAGGCGACCCCTGGTAGTGGAGGGGGCGGCGACAATGACGTTGGAGGGAATACAACGACCAGTGCACCGACAGCAGGAAAAGAGGTACAGTTTTGGGACTTTGAGCTCGAGTATACACCGCTCAGGACCGGGTCCGTGCCGGTCGGTGGACTGCGGGTCTTGGTACTGGAAGATCGAGTGCAGGGTGCAGAAGAAGAGTATCCCGAAAGGCGGTCTAGCGGTGCTCCTGCGGTTCTGAAAGAGTGGGATGTAATTGGCGAGATCTGGGTCAAGTCTTGAGAATCCCGTAGATACAGCACTCCGAGTTGGGTTCATTTGTCCACTTTAATTGAGTGGTACGACGGGAATCCATTAAAACTTGTGATGGGTATCAAATGCATTCACGCTTGGTAGAATTACCATAGTATACATTCTGGTCGTTCCCTACTCATTCGTACCAGACACGGTCATACCGCCTGCCATGGATGGCTGACGAGCCGCTGCACAGAAAGTAATGCTTGATATCGCACGTCCTGACTACCATGAGACATGAGTTCCATAGCGCGAGTTTTGGCGCCGAGGTCCGTGACAATCCTGGGTTTCAAGAGTGATGTGGGGAGGGACGATGAGTTAGATGGAACGAATGGATATGGGTTCGAGAAAACATACTTCTTCCCGCGTTCGTAATACTTCACATACTGCCCAAGGTCATGTGCGGCGACCGCGAGCACGATAGGATCTTGTGATGATCGCAAAAGTTCTATGAGTCGCCTGGAGTCAATGATAGAAATTCAGATCAGAGTTTTCATTTTGTTCAAGCTCAAAATTAGAACGCACTTTAGGTAAAAGTAGTCCCTCTCGTTCAGTCTCGTCACATTGTCTTTCCAGAACAAGTCTGAATCGTGGACTGGCGTCCGCGAGAGATGTCCCGAGGTGAGCTCAGAGGCATATTCATCCCACGTTCTGTTTCAGGGCCGTTTATCGCTGACGTTGCCAATCATGAGAGATATGGGACGTACGTGAGACTTTCAAACCTTGCTTCGAGTTCATCTCTTAGGAAATTCACATCCTCCAAGATATCCTCGTCTGACCATTTGCGCCCCGCGAGGTTCTTCACGAATGGGAGGAGCTGCGCAACCAACATTGTCGGCAGATTGTCAGATGGCGCCTTCGTGACGAGGTTCTTAAGTGCCTCAAGGCATGAGTACGAGGTAGCGATGAGATATTAGAGGAAGCATACGCGAAGAGTCGCTATATTGACGCGCACAATCTTCTCCTTGGCAGCAGCTTGCGCAACACTGATGAAGAGAGGGATGACATCATATTTCCTGTCCGGCTTCTGAGTAAACGTAATGTCCCGGAGGAGTCGGAGGGCGCATTTACTTGTTAATCTGTTCTGCGATCTCCTCCTCAAATGTCAATAACCAGAAGCAGAAGCCAACTTGATAGTTCATTTGAGGATTCTGGTTCGTTTTGAGAACGTCCACTAATCTGAGGCAAGATTAAGAAATTCCTGCGTCATGACATGAATAACTATTATGTTTCGAACCCGTTCAAGATTCCGGGAATGGCCCAGACAGCTTGGCGAACTTCATGCCGAGGCAGAATAGACTCGAGGCATTGTACTGCCACGTCTCGTTTATTCTGAGACGTTCCTTGCACGCATACAGATAGATAATTTAAGAGGGGTTTTAGTTGCCATTGTTGGAGGGGTGCCTTCTCTGCGCTGGAGGTCACCAGCATGAATCTCCGTGTTGAGCAGGATAAATTGTGGACGAACCTTAAGAGGACGGTCAATATTTGTGAAGTCTTTAGTTGCACGAAATCATCCTGAGTTTCGAGTATCCTAAGGGATGTGTCACGGGGCGGGCCACTTTGCGAACAGGAGTGCACACACCGCAACAATGGACCAAACGGTAGATCCGGGTCAGATTTAGACGCCTCCGTAAACAGGATGATACGCTCTTCGTGATCTGTAGAAAAGAGGTTTAGAGACTCAAGGAGACTACGTGTGCGATGAGACATACCAGTGAGAGCATCTGCGATGAGAACAAGAATCGACTGCAGAGTGTCTACCCTCTGGAGTTTCTTGAGTAGTCCAAGATAAAGTGATGCATAGGTCTGGCCATCAGAAAGCAGGAGTGACTCTGTCTTTGCTTTGGGTTGTCTATCTACTTTCTTGATAAGCGCCAGTTCCTCCTGGGTGATGTGTCCAGCGCGTTGGTATCCCTAATGGGGGGATCGTTCGGATGTGATGAAGTTGGAGATAGCAGAGCCAAGCAACGCACCTCCCAGGGTACCTGCTTAACGCGTGTCTTCGCAGTGCTCTCTTCTAGATATGAGTTTGAGACGAGTCGAAGTGTCATTGTGGGTTGAAGCAAGGTGTGGTGACTGTAATCCGTTTCGGGGCGCCCACTCTGTCTTGCTTCATGTCCACCTCCTCCCTGTTTCGTGCACCCTGGCGTAGCACCCATATTCTGGAGCTCGCAACACTTTGCCATGCAGTACGCAGACCAAATTTTCATCGAGGCTTGGCGACAGAAGTAACAGCACCATCCGCACCCCGTCCCAAACTACACACAGCAGTCATTCTCAACCGTTCTCCCATTCTCACCCGCACACCAACATCCTTCGAACGCGCCTACTACCTCTACCAAGCCCGCATCCAACGTGCACTGCACAACCCATTCCCCCATGACTTCTACTTCAAGCCGGGCTCCCTCCTCGAATCCAAATTCAACCTCAAGGAGCGCAAGCGCGACAGAAAAGCTTTCGGACCTGGATTTGGTGCAGACCATCCCCTCGCACCAGGTGCTGGAGTGACCGCTCAGGACTTGAACAAGTTCGGACGCGACGAGGACGAGACATCGGCGCCTCGCGTTCATGCGAGCGATGTGAGCGGTGACGTGAAAAGTTTAGACAGGAAGGGCCAGCGGAATCTCTACCTGTTAATTCAACAAAAGATGGATGCGGGTGCTGTGTGGAAGTTTCCTGAGACTGCAGTTGTCGGCAATGAGCTACTGCATGAGGTACGTAGTTCATTACCAATCGCTACCTATCCCGAATCACCTCTTCTATAGTCTGCGGCGCGTGATTTGAAGGAGTTATGTGGCGAATCTATGGACACCTGGATTGTGGGCCGCAAACCAGTTGGTCTGTATGAGGTCCATCCAACCGGACCCGCCGATGCAGCTGTATCCCCCAAAGTATGTCTCATTCAGCTTCGCTTAGTCCGACATAACTTATCCGCTCTGGTAGACTTGCGTGTTTTTCTTCAAAGCACACATCATGGGCGGGCAAGTAAGACCTGGAGAAACTGTCACAGACTTTGCCTGGCTCACCAAGAACGAGATCTCGGAACGTGTGAACCAACAGTACTGGGATGATATTAAGGATATATTGTCCGACTTTTAGATCGCTATCGCTATTAATGAGCATCCTAATATGTAGCAAACGTCGTTTGCACAAAACTACCCAGATGTGGCAATGCAGAGCATTGTTACCGGGGGGACGAAATCGCTCGTCTCATCTCCGGTCTTTTTTGTGCATCGTCAAAGCGACGCACAGTGAGTTCACACTTGGTCATTCTGCAAATATGCTTCGATCCTCCCTTGATCGCGTCTGAGAACAACGTTAGACCTGCAGCGCGCTCGACAGCGTCAACTGACGGAGTCGCAGTTAGACATTTATTCATTGGACGACGGTAGCGTGACCTACTAGGAGTTACGAAGGTCTCCAAGGATGTTTCGTCTGAAATGACGGCATTTGGAAGTACAAATGCTCCGGTGGAGATTTCTGGGACCTGAGGTGTCAAAAGTGATGACGGCCGTGATGCGAGAACGACCTTGGCGAAATGCGTCGGAACGGCGACATTTGGCGGGTTGCCGATCACTTCATATGTCTACAGCAGTAGACAATGAACATGGCACTTCATAGAGGACATTAGATGCGTCCACTTACGACCCGTGATTTCCCGTCCTTGTCCTTTTGCGGAAGGTACAATGGGATAGTGAAAACGTAAACATCGGCAAAAGACGTTGTCAACCGACGACACCAGTCTTCAAGATAGGCCCAATCTACAATGTGGCAGAGGCGAATTTATCAACATTGCATAACCACGGCGCGAAGGGAAAACAATGGCACGAACAATGGCGATTGAAACCGACACCAACTTGAGGGGCGATGTTAGAGAGTAGGAATGTCTCATCCATGTCTTCCTATTGCCAGAGAATCAGAAACGCGCGTAATTGGAGAAGGACATGCCATGGACACTTGACCTGTGACCGTTTTGCATCCGCAGCTGGTACCCTACGTAGCAATAACAAAAGTTTCGCAGTCAACAAGGGAGAGAGGTGACGCGACACGAATCATGGAGGAATGGGTAGTGATATAGTGAAAGCAAACGCACATATGTCCTCTATCATAACCACTACGGAAGTAATCCTGCAATTTTGCGCGGAACACCGCTGGAAGAGACTCGTCTTCTTGAAAAGTTGACTTTTCGCGGTCACCTCCCGGGGCGGGTTCCTTGTTGGGCGATTTCCCGAGAGAAGCAAGAGTCAAATGTTCTGCCGTCTGGGGAGAATGTAACCAAAAAAAAAAACGTCTCTTCGTAAGCGGAAGGAGGACAAAGAAAGCAAGAAGAGGGATGGGAGAGAAATTGAACTGACCCATGAGGGATGTCGCAAGCGACGATCGTATCCGGCGACATACGCTCGGCGCACCAGTTGGTCGAAAATGGGGCCTGGCACATAGCAATCAATCATGTCCGTTAAACATTAGCGTTCCATACATACCAGGGTTCCCATACTTAAGAACAGGGCCAGCTACAGCCACCGTGACTGCTCCAGCAGCCCGAGATAAGCGAGGATCGCCAGTGACACCTACCTCCACAAGGGGAACGTTGCCAGTGGTTAATATTCCCGAGCTGCTGCTGGCCTGACTTGTGCCGGCGCCAGTCCTGTCTAGAGCGTCTTTTTTCCTGGACGCATTTATGGCGGCTACAGCGCCACCTCCTACGGCTGCACCGAGGGCAAAGAAAGCAGCGCGAATGACGGTTGAAGCAGGCATAACGGCGCAGCAGAGTCACGGTGCATCGCTTAACATTACGTCTCAGAAATGCGTGTGGAGCGCTTTTAGTAAAGGGGGAACAACAACTATCTCTATCGACACATTACCCAAAAGCAGAGACAGGGACCAGGTGAGTCACAACTACCAATGCATGTAAAAGAACAAGTACTTTATATGAACACGGTTAATAGGGGAACTGAAGAGCCAAGCAGATCACGTCGTCTTGCGCAGCAGGAAATGGGGGACAGCCAGAAGAAGTAAGAGCCAAGTCGCAGACTTTTATGAGTTACACAAAATGATCTGGGAGTTTAAACAAGACAGTATTATGGAAAATTGATTGAGGTTAGTTGAAATGCCGGACAAGTAAGGCCTCTCGCAAGGTTGGTGGCGAAATGTCATTGTCGTACATGCCTATAAAG
This sequence comes from Russula lepida, assembly GCA_003316425.1. Taxonomy (NCBI): domain Eukaryota; kingdom Fungi; phylum Basidiomycota; class Agaricomycetes; order Russulales; family Russulaceae; genus Russula; species Russula lepida. The sequence continues at coordinate 69,413 of QFEZ01000748.1, read as the reverse complement.
CAGAGTTCTTAAATCCTGATCCTTAGTCTCGTCCTGCGCTACACCTCACATCTCCAGCGGCTCGTGGGAGCGGGTATCCAGACTGCGTACAGCGCTCTCGCTAGCGACAGCGCGTTCCCGGCGAGTGGTAAAACCGCCAACACCCGGGCCACGCGGCTGTCGTACGACACCACTAGTCGGGCTTTCAAGCCGATCTGCACTAATCAAACTGCCAACACTCGGTAAGCTCGGAACCGGTGGCACGGGATTATCAAATGGGCTAGAGCTTCCAAAGAGCGAGCCAAAGCCTCCCAAGCGGCGCGAAGGAGAAGCAATAGTTGCGTAACCTTCACGGATGTTGCCATTCGAAGAACGCGTGGTAAGTCGGGGAGCCTGTGTGCGGAGGGCGCCCATATCAGGCATAGATTTCTTGACGCGTAAAGCTGGAGCGATGGGACCAGATGTGGGAGAGGTCGGCGAGAGATAAGCGGAAGGCATGCGCTGCAAACCTGGGCGGTGGTTACCCTGCTGTCTCTGGTGGGTCAAATACATGGAGTCAGACCAATGCAGTGACGACGGATAGCCGTGAACGAACCTTTTCTGGGTCGATGCGCGTGACGACAGCATACCGCTCATCTCCTTCGCCGATGGAGTAGTGGTACACACCAAGCTTTTGGGCAACTAGGTGAACTATTCGTCGTTGCTTTGGAGAAAGCGTCCTGGAAAACGCAAGTTCATCCCTCATGTGATCATCTTTGAAAAGCAAGATACGCGAGTAGATCTCCAACGTAGATGGATCATTGAGATCCAGCTCATTAGAGGTTGAACTGCCCTTAAGGGAAGGGCTAGGTGTAACAGGGAGCGCAGGGGGTGGTGTTTGGACGCCAACGTATGGCTGTGGGTTCGGCATCGGGGGAGCCGAGGGCGGGGAGTACTGTTGTGTAGACTGATAATTCGTCCCGGAATACGAACGCTGGGGAGTGAATGGAGAGGTAATAACAGAAAAGTCATCGTAAGGGGTTTGTGGAGAAGTAGCCTGGAATTGCTGCTGCTGTTGTTGTTGGTGTTCCTTCTCAATTTGCATAGAACGCATGCGTCGAATCGCTTTTTCCCGCTCAATTCTTTCCTTCTCCCCAGCTTGCAGTACCTTTTTGTACTCAACGCGTAATTTGCGACCTTGCACGTCGAACCCATTTAAGGCGGCGACTACGGCATCTGCATCAGAGGCCTGGCGAAAATTGGCAAAGGCAAGACCCCGGAAAGAGCCAGACTGATCTAGGTGGTAGTTGAACGCATACGGGGTTGGAATAGAGAGGGAAGCCTGTTGGAAAAATGACATAAGGGAGGAACGGCGAAGGATGACAGAAGACATACGATGATGTCCAGAAGAGTTTCGCGTTTGACATTAAAAGGGATGTTTTTGATGACAATAGCGGTGGGTATAATCTCGTCTTCGGCACTCGGATTTGGAGAAATGCCCGGAGGGGCATTGATCTGTGGGAGCGGCGGCGAACCTCCACCAGAGGAAAGATCAGAATTGTTAGGGGAGGATAGAGAGCGACTGTCAGGGTAGGTGGCACCACTGTCGAGCCATTGCTGATGAAGGGCAGCATATGGAGATAATGTATATTAACCGTGTGATCATAGGAGAAAAAAAGGGGGGACATACGGAAGGGAGGCCAGCGCGAGAAGTCTTTGTTTTGAGAGGCGACTGATTCATACTAAGAGGGAGGAAAGGGGACTGACTGGGGGGAGCAGGAGGAGAAGTAGCGTAATGGTACTGAGGCCTGACGTTGCCAGTGCCGGTGCCGTCAAAGTCGTAAGTATCGTGCAGACGTTGATGGGATGACTGAGAAGAGAGTGACAGCGAGGCGATGTCGGGAGTAGGAGAAGAGCTGGTCATTATGGGTGGGTACGATGGGGAGGATGTAAATACGGGATGAGAAAAAGACGTGCACCGTTTAGCTGATATCGGTGCGAGCGACAGGCACGGCACAACCCGACACACAACACGAGGTCCTCCTCATTTTCTCTACAACTATCGTGACACTGTCCTACTCGGTGCCGCCAAATCACCCTTCTTCTCTCCCCTCACCACCCATCCTTCGATAGCGCCACCAGTCACTCGTCTCCGAACAACCCCCGTCACAGTCGGTGGATGGAAGATAGGCCTCGGTACCGATGGCATCGTGAATTTCGGCATGCCACGAGGTGGCAATGGCCCTTGAACAAGAAGTAGAGGCGTTGGAGGTGGTCGACGGGGCATGATGAGAGCGTCTGACCTGTCTAGTGTTATTTTTGAGCACTGCATGTCAAACACAACAGCAAAACGACGGACCGGTGAGAATAATTGACGAAAAGGTTACAAAATCGGCTCAGCCGAATACAAGGGATCCACCCAGGTTTCAAGTGAAAAGAAAGGGCTTTGTTGATGGTTGAGTGAAAGAGAAGAGAGCGGGATACGATGCACAGCAATTTGATGATGATGATGACAAAGCAGGATGCGTGGTACGGTACAGTTCAGTTCGATATACAAGATACCAACAGATGGGGTATACAGCCATCTCTATCCACTCTTAGGCTGTCGACTCATCGCTGATCGGTCGGTAATGCTTCCGAAGCTGTACTTTGAACACTGAAAGTCGGATATCAAATACGGTCCACAACAGTGACGGTCGAAGCTCACATTCGGGAGATTCCCAAAGGTTTGATGCGTCCGTGTTCAAGGGAGACTCATTATTCGGTTCTAGAATGGAAAATCAGTGACGGACATGCTTTATGAACGCGTTTCTTTCTACCTCCGAGAAGAGATTGCAGAGACAAGAGAATGGTTTGGACGCTATAGACGGCGGACCACTTGTCCTGGGATAAGACCAAAGTCAACTTGGGTCACGTTATAGCCTCGGGACACAAACCTGAAGAATATCAAGGCAGATTGCGCCAGACATAATATCCACATTCGGGTGAAAACAAGGAGATTCAAACTTGATGACAGGTGGGACGTAGGGATAATTTGGTGGAAAGTGTATCAAGATTTTAAATGACATTCCGCCATAATACTGTAGCATGTAAACTATGAAGCAAATGATGGCCTGTTGAAGTACACACTCACAGTTCCAGCGGGCCCCTCTATAGTGCCTATCCATTCAAAGAGGTTGGCATCAGACTTTGGAAAGGCCGACTAGACGCGTAAAAAAGGTTAGACATAGCATCGACGAGCGGGGAACTTTGATACGTACGATTCCGGGTGAAGAAGCCATCTGAGAAAGTTAATGAGAAGTGCTACGAGTTGAATTCGAAGGACGCTCACCATCAAGGTCATCAATTCATTGCTTAGTCTGTCAGACGTCAGACGAAATCAGAGTCGCAGCTACAGTAGATTCAGAGGGAAAGAAATGCCTTTTGGTTACACTGCCGGCAGCGTCACTCCCAGAACCCGACACTGTCGACTTTGGGGCCGTGCGTGCAGCAAGAGAGGAAGTGATTTGTTCCATGGCAGAAAAGATGTTGAACGGCCAGCCAATTGACGCGGTTTGATAGCAGCGCGTGACTCAAATCACGTGCGTGGCAGGCTGCGGCGGGGCGGTGGTCCGGGTTCCGACACGGGAGAATCGACCTGTGCGAAACACTTTCCTTCGTATCCCCTTCAGCCCCCCATGGCCACCGCTTTTTCTCCAACACACGGGGAGGTCGCTCTTGTAAATCAGATATTTGCAAAGCACGATCCTCAAAAGTTTGGTGTCATCACTGGTGATGTTGCTGTCAACATCTTTCGTGGTGCCAACCTCAATGCTACCACATTAAGTCAAATTTGGGCTATCGCAGACTCGGACAACCAGGGCTTTCTCACTCGTAAGGGTGCCTCTATTGCAATGCGTCTCGTTGGTTGGGCCCAGAAAGGTGAAGCAATTTCAGCGGAACTGATCAACAAACGTGAGCGTGACGAATCCCCTCACCCGAAACTCATTACTCATCTCGGTCAAAGCTGGCCCTCTCGCCGCCATTGATGGGTATTCCTCCTCTACCGAACCCCGCAGGGCTGTTAGTCCCACTCCAAAGTCCCCAAGCTCTTCCCGTTTCCCCCCTCCGCTGAATGCGCAAGACAAGGCCAAGTTTGCGCAATATTTCAGTAAGTGCAACCCCATAAACGGTCTTCTTTCAGGTGCGTGTTTTTTCGATTCCAAATGTGTTTTCGGACTCAATCTCTCACCTAAGGTGAGAAAGCACGCGAGGTATTCGTCAAGTCCAAGCTCTCGGTCGAGCAACTCTCTCAAATATGGTATGTCCCATTTTCGGTTTCACAGGCGCTTCTGTAAATATATCGTTTGCAGGAATCTGTCGGATACTCAGAATCGCGGGTCGTTGGATGTCGCCGACTTTACCGTTGCCATGTACCTCATCCAGGCTTCGATGTCCGGCCAACTCCCTTTTATCCCGACTACTCTCCCCCCTGGCTTATACGAGATCGCCTCTGATCAAACTTTACCGGGCAGTACAGTGGCTTCGCACACTACAGGAAATAGTAGCTCTTTCAATCCTGGCATGCCCGGCAGCTTCCCTCAGACTAGCATCCAGCCTCAGTTGACAGGCAAACAGCTGCAGCCTCAATATTCTGGGCGGCCTCTGCAACAGCAAATTACGGGTCAGGTAGCACAGAATCAAACAGGTTCTGCATCCGGTTCAGCCCGGAAGGCCCCTTTTTCCACTTTCACCGCTCCCCAATCCCAAGTGGCGTGGGATGTCACCCCTACTGAGAAGGCTAGCGCCGACAAACATTTTGATGGCTTGGACACCCAAAAAAAGGGTTATTTAGAGAGTGCTGTCGCCGTACCCTTCATGCTCCAATCGAACCTGCCTGAGACTGACCTTGCTTCAATTTGGTAAGCACTATCAATATATTCTTTTTCACTGACATCTCACACTATGCATAGGGATTTAGCTGACCTCAACAATGACGGTCGTCTCACTCGTGACGGGTTTGCAGTCGCTTTCCACTTGATACAAGGAAAGTTCTCCGGAAAGGAAATACCGACCGCTCTGCCAGCCTCGTTGATGCCGCCCTCGATGCGAGCGGTGACTTCCCCTACGGCTCCTTCATTCCAACAACCCCCTTCAGATTCATTGAACGATTTATTGTGGGAAGATTCCCCTGTGACATCTCAACCTCAATCAGCGATCTTGCAACGATCAGGGCATACTCAATCACCGGCGATTTTGGCCCCTCAGAATCAGGGACAGAGTACTTTTGGTATGTCTCAAGATTCCTTCAAAGGATGAAAGATTTACGATTCATTGCAGCATCCAATAAAGGTCTCCTCGACGATGATGACGACGACGCCGGGCCCGGCACCTCTACCACGATCAACGATCATTCGGCCGAAATAGGAAATCTCCAGAACCAGCTCCAGTCAACGACTCGCTCATTAGAGAACACGAAGGCAGAACGGAGCAATGTCGAGGCCACCACCCAGAACCAGGCGGCTCAACTTTCCTCTCTCCAAACTCAACTGAGTTCTGCGAAGGCAGCATATGAAACTGAAACCCGTCTTCTCGCCACGCTGCGCGAGCGCTTCAGCAACCAGTCATCAGAAATTCAGAAGGTTAAAGAAGAGCTTATTCGCGCTGAGAGCGATCTCAGTGCCGTCCGAGTCGAAAAGGCTGAAGTAGAGCAGGGTCTACTCCACGACAAGGAGGAAGTACGCGAACTACAGCGTAAAATGACTGAGACCGGTTCAACGATCGAAGTTGTCAAGGCTGAGATCGAGAAAGCGAAAAAGGAGGCGAAGCAACAGAAAGGACTTTTAGTAGTCGCTAAGAAGCAACTCGCCACGAGGGAAGCGGAGAAGGCCAAGGCGTCGCAGGAGCTTCAGGAGGCAGTAGCGGAAGCCCAGGAGGCTACAAGGGAGCGAGAAATCGCCGAGGCAGATTTCAACCAAGAACCGATGGGGATAAATACGTCAAACGGGTTCCCATTCGCTCCTTCGCCTTCGCTATCAGGAGACAGTACAGCACAGCCATTTCAAGGTTCCCCTGGAAGTCCTAGCTCCCTTAGTGGATCGGTGACCGCAAAGAGCAATAATCCATTCGAACGGCTCGCTGCAAGTCCCGGCCCGCAATCGCCATTCGTCGCTTTTACCAATTCATCGGTGCCCACCCCTTCCACTGTCACCGCACAGAATGAAGGCACAACAACCGATAATCCATTCACCTTTGACCAGGCTTTCGGTGACGGAGCAAAGCCTGGACCTGATGTTGAAGAACCCTCGACTGGACCCGAGAGAAGTGTGCAACCTTCCCCAGGCAAGGTTGTGGGTGAACAGAGGGTTGGAGTGAACGAAGAAGTTTCAGAGCCCTCCAGCGACCTTGACTTGTTTACTACACCACCAACGTCCGCTCTAGATACCCTAGGGGCAAGTGCCTTCACCTCGCCAGCGGAACCCGATGCTCTGAAGCTTCCGCCTTCCGATGCTACACCAGTGCCGTCAACCGACCGGTCACCGGAAGCTCATACCGACCTCAACTCACAACTCAAGGAGCTCGATGCCAACGAGTCCGACTCGAGCGACGAAAACAGCGAAGATGAAACGCCGCTTGCAACTCTGGTCGGGCGCTCTCCTCCTCCAAATAGGGCCGAGGCAGCGAAGGATGCAATTAGTAACGGACACGCTATGCCTCAGCCTCAGACGACTGTTGAAGCGGCATTCTCGCACGTGGCGGCTGTTGGTGCCGCCACTGAGACCCAGAGTATTAATCCCTTCCCACCTCTTCCGCCAAAAGATAGCAGCCCTTTCCCAACCTCAACGCCCCCATTTGCGGCAACTCCAGAGCCCCAAAAGGCCGCGACTTCAAGTGACTTGGACAAGGCGTTTGGCGATTTCCCTGGGACAGCATCTACCGTCCAGGGTGGCAACCTCTCCTTCGACAATGCATTTGAGGATCAGTTTGACTTTGATAATAAAGCAGAACCAAGTACTTCCCTCCCAGCTATCAGCGTGTCCTCCTCTGCCTCTGGCTCATCTGCGTTCCCACCGGCTCCGACGGGCAGCGGGGTTGTGAAACCAGCGATCACTCCAGTTCGAGACTCGGGATTTGAAAACACGTTTAAACCTCAGCAAAACGCGGCAAGCTCGGCTCGTCCTGTGTCTGCCGGCCCTGATGGTCTCCCTGTCCTTCCTCCAGTCCCCGAATCCCAGCCATTCTCGTTTGACCAAGCCTTTTCATCCAACCTTTCGACTACGTCTGCGCCTACAACCACTGCCGTCCCGGCCGTCACGGCGCCGAGCCAACCCCCATCCGTTTCAGAGGCTCCAAACACCACGTTCGATGATGTTTTCGGTCTTAATGGCACACAGGCAGACAGTGGGCCTGGGACTGCGTCTTCCCGGACATCGTCAATCCCATTTACACAGTCACCAGTGTCTACTGTTCCTACGAACAACGCTCTTCGGGGTTCCACATCCCCTCGTGACACAGTAAGCTTCCCAGTTTCGCAGCCTCCTCCCCTAGCTCGTGTGGCGTCTCCGAAAGGAAGGCCTTCTACGTCCTCCTCTAAGGAGAGTGGTAAGGAACAAGGGACACGACACTCAAAACTCAGCGTAAGTGGACATTCACCATCGTTCGGGAATAGAAATGATGACTTTTGTGCCAATCATAGATCCGTCTGCCCTTTGGGAAGAAGAAGAAGACACAAGACTCATTGCCTCCTTCGAGTTCTAAACATTTGAGTCCGATAGTCGATGAGACTAGGGTATCACCCTCAGTTGGAGATGACGTTGAGCCTGTGAAACAGTTGTGTAGTATGGGATTCAGTCGTACCCAGGCCGTCGCCGCTCTCGAGGCGAACTCGTACGACTTCCAGAAAGCGTTGAACCGTCTTTTGAGCGCCTAAGGATTGTACATGAGTTTGGATGGATCTTTTTTTGGCTTGTTTTTATGTCTATCGAGCTTCTATAATCCCTTTTAGCTTTATTCATTGTCCGTCGAGTCACTCCTTTGTTGCTTTCCTGCCTATGATATTCTTTTCCCTCTCTGCCCGAGTGCAAAGCGGTGATAATGTAAGAATGTAGCTTCAAAGCGCTCTCTTGTCTTTCTTGTCTTTCTCTTTCGGGCACGGCCGACTTGAGTATTAATTGGCTGCGAAATTTATCGTTCAGTCCCTTGCACCCCCATCTCCTCATGCCCGCCTTCGACTTGGTTGTCGTGGGTAGCGGTGGAGGGCCTTACGAGACCAACCTATCCTCGTCCGTCTCGTTCCCTTTTTCTCTGCGTGTCCGTCTAACATTGTGTGCACGCATCGGTGGACAGGTACTTATTTAAGCCATGTGACACGTCCTGGAAAGATGGGATCATTGCTCTCGAAGCAGGTGAGGCGCAACCTTTGCATACACTACAGTACACCGAGTGCGTGCGGAGTCCTGATGAACGCGTTCTCCGAATCTTCTGCCTTTTCCGCGCCCCAGGCTCGGGAATGGGAACTCTGCAGCAACTGCTCAACAGAGATACCACTCTCTTCGACAAAATGACCGCACACCAAGTCTATTCGTTCATTCGGTTAGTCGATGCTCCCCTCTCCCTTCGCTTTCCCTTTGCGCGACAACGGGTGGCATGATGACCAGACTTTCTTTGCTAGTTGTTTCATCATTAGCCATGGGCACCTAGATCACGTCAATGGTCTCGTACTATCTACAGGATCACTTCTCTGCCCCAGGAAACGCGTATGCGCCTCTTTGTTCACGCTCAAGTCCCTGGAGACCATCTTTGCTGACCGAATATGGCCCAACCTTGCTTCGTGGGATACGGACGATGCCGCCTATAAACTGCTCTATGACCCGTGCGTGTACCCTGAATTCACCTTCCCCGCACTCTCACGCTCATGCTCACGTTCATTCATTCATACAAAATGCTTCCAATTAATCACACCGCCAAAAAAAAAAACAGACTGGAATTCAAAGAGGGATACAAGACGATTTTCCCTGACGTTTCGGTCAAGGCGATGCCCGTTTGGCACGGCCAGAATGACACGCTAGGCGACTACGAGTCCTCGGCCTTCTTCATCCGACATGATCCCACGGGCCAAGAATTCCTTTTCTTCGGCGACGTATCCCCCGACAGTCTCTCCTCCAAACCACAAACAATATCCGTCTGGCGCGCCGCGGCCCCCAAGATACCCAGCACGCTCTCGACCATCTTCATAGAATGTTCATGGCCGTCCGGCCGGTCAGACGAACAGCTCTATGGCCATCTCAGTCCTGAACACCTTGTAGATGAGCTTACCGCTCTCGCGGCTGAGGTTTCTGCTGTTCGTTCTGCTGCTGCCACTGCCACTGCCACTGCCGCGAAGAGCAGTCACGGAAGTACTGCTAGCTGCGTTGCTGCTACTACCGCAGCCGACAAGCCCAAGAGGAAGAAGAGACGCCGTCGGAATAGGTCTGTGGACGCGGACTCAAAGCCCTCAGACTCAGAGCCGCTCGCGGGTTTGCGTATTTATGTCATTCATTGTAAGGAGGATCTGGAGCAGGAGTTTAGCCGGCCGATTTACCATGTCATTCGGGATCAAGTGGAGTCTTTGGTACGAGCTAAGGGTCTCGGCGCAGAAGTATTGAGTGCCGAGCAGGGCATGACAATTAGTATGTTCTGCGGTCATCTTTCTTTGAGAGTATTATACTAATGAAGGTCTTCCGTAGTTATCTAGTTTTACATTTCGTGTCTTGGACTTTTTTTTTCGTGTTCTAGCCAAGCACGATGCGTGGCCTTTGTGTACTTATAACCTGTAGCCATACACATTTAGGATTAGGATGCGCTGTATCAATAACATTGTCCTTTTTAAATCCACCTTCTCACTGAATTATTCTCGTAATTGCAATTAACATTGGTCGGGGCAGGTCACGTAAGAGGTCGATCAATGACTCTCGGGAGTGGAAATCTCTGCCATACAATAATCAGATGGTAGTAAAGCTACGTGGGGGTCTATCCTAATAAGTAACTTTAGGGAGGTATACAAATCCGAATTATGACGACGCGTATAGCTTGACGATGCCATCCGCGCCCGCGCTAGCCATGAAAGGTAGAGACGGGTGGAATTGTACGTCAAGCACACCCTCGTTCCCCTTTTTGCGGTGGCTCGTGATCTCTTGGATGCACGCCTTGGTGCCAAGTATGTCCCAAAAGCGGATAGAGCAATCGTGGCCACCAGATACCAGAGAAAACCCGGCAGCGTCAATTGATAAGGAGGTCACACCGTCCAAGTGGGCAGGCATCGAATATGTGCACTGGCCTGGGGGGGAAAGGGGATCAGTACCGAAAGCGCCCCTTGTTCGCAATGGGACTAACCTGTGTTGATGTCATAGATACTTATATACTTGTCCTCGTGGGCAGTAATAAGAAGGGGCATTGTTGGGTGGGAAACAATGTCATTCGCTTGTGAAAGCCCGCCATCTGGGGAACAAACCGGTGAGGTGGGAAGAAAGGCACATGAGCAATACAACTTACCAGACCCTGATTCGCCATGTAGAACAGCCAGTTCCTTCCCATGCACCACGTCAAATATTTTAATTGTCGCGTTCTGATATGCGACCGCAACCTTCTTCAAGTCCACCTTAATCGCCTCGACCGCGGTCACACCCGGTAAGTCGTCGGATTCTTCGCCGTTATAGTCCACACCATTGTATGTCCATGAGAGGCGCAACGAACCACGGCCAGAGGCATCGCTGACATCCCACACCTTGACAGCTCCTTCCGCCCCCCCACTTATCAGCGTGCATTCATCACGCACGAGCGCAAGATCCCAAACGGCATCAGTATGTCCGATGAGCTCTCCGTGGAGTCGCGAGGCATCGAAAGGAGCATAGGTAGTATGAGTCGAGGATGGCAGCGCCCAGATGCGAACAGTGGAATCGAGAGATGCGGAATAAATAAGTTGCTTGGATGGTGCAATGATCAGGCAGGTAATGGCAGCTGAATGGCCACGGAGGGTCAACTGTGGTTCGACTTCAGTCACCGGGCGAGAGCTGTGTATCGGTGCGACGTGAGTTTTGATGTCAGATAGGGGTCAAAAAAGAAAAATTTGCGCACTTTGACGAAGCCAGGCCAGTGACATCTGTTCGCCAGACCTTAACAGTGCAGTCATCGCCTCCAGTTGCAAGACAGAGCTCTGTGGGATGGAAAGCAATTGCCCTGACAGCATCAAGGTGGCTATGGATGTGTAAGAGCTACATCAATGAGAATCGACCAGACGGCGCACTTACTTTCTTAATGTTCTCTTGGTTCTCCAGACCTTGGTGCCTTCGCTTTCACCGAGTACATTTGACTCCTCCTCTTCAACCTCGGTATCATCGTCTTTGACGTCCTCATCATCGTCCCTTGGACGGCGGTCCCATGCACTATCTGCCAATGCACCCGAGGGACCCGCGAATGACAGGCCCACCTTTTCTCTCCACTCTCCTTTATCGTCAGGACGATAAATAGCCGTGCGCGATTGTGACTCGAGAATTGACTCATCCTTCTCTTTATCTGCATCCGAGGCCTGCCCCGACGGCACTGCGGTGGGCTGGCTACTTGGCAGCTGGGGTGACTGATATTGGGGCAATTGACTTTGTTGTGATGGTGAAAAGGATACAATACCGGGCCCACGGTCAAGAGAAGAAACCTGAGACGCTGTGGAGGAGGGACCCGCAGCGGATGCAGAGTTTGAAGTGACGTTCATGTTATTGAGGAGTGGGAAGTCTTTGCCGACGTCAGGCATAAGTTTTCGCGGCCGCGTATTGTAGGCCATCTGGTCGAACGATGGGACATTGGGAAGTGTAACTGGAAGAGATTGGTTCGATACAAGTTGTCGAGAAGGCAGTGGGTTCAACGCTTGGGGGGAAGTGAGATATTGTATTTCTTGCAGGCATCTGGAAGGCGGATGAGAATCGACAAGCTTTTTCAGGTCAAAGCGTACTGTTTGAGGTAGTCCCTGCTGCGAGCGCGGCTCTTAGGGTCACGGCCGAGTGATGGCTTGCCTATGCCTGTGATCGAGGCTGGGCCATTCGTGCCCGTCCACCCAGACGATGATGACGGTCCTGCCAATGCACCCGCTCTTGCTGAGCCAGCGGCGGAGGTACCATTCTGTCCCCTCTCTGGGGGTAAGGGAGAATCTTAAACTTCGTCAGCAAGTGAACGGGACGGATAAGAACCCGTGCACCTTCACTACGAGGGGAACTGGGACTGCTGCCTTCTTTATGGCTAGATGTCTCATCCTTTTGTGAGGAAGACTGCAAAGAGGCAACCTTTGCTGGGGGGATCGACTGAGATGCGTGAATGCCGGATTGGGAAAGTTGCTTTGAGCTGCTCAGGTGGAATGTGTCAGATCCCCGGACGCGGTAGAGGAGCGTGTTTGTACCAACCGCTCGACACGGAGGGCGTATTCTAGCATTTTTATGCGGCGCATGAGGTCAACTTTTATATTCTCGAAGGAGCGGCGCTCTCCCTCTAGAAGAGCTATGCGGGCCTGGAGGAACATAAATGAACGAAAAGGCAGGATGAGGTAGTGTCGGGCGACGCACTCGCATCTCAGCGCGCTCGATCTCCCACTCGTTGCGGTCGCGTTCATACTTGCGCCATTCTGATTGAAGGAAATGAAGCACATTGGAAAGGGTGAAGTCTTGGCCGTTGAGGGGAGGGGGAGGGACATCTGAGGGGGGGTTCTGGGGCTGCTGTGGTTGAGCGAGTTGAGACTGTTGTTGGATAATGGAGGGCCCCTTGTTGGGGGGTAAGTTCTGCACTGAACCCAGCATCGTAGCGGGAGTGAACCGGCTTCACGCTCACTTTCACACGGCCCTACAGTGCGGATTAAACGTATCTAGAGCAAAGGACTCCCACTCCACCCTCTCCCTCCCCCCTTCTCCATTCTACTTCTTTCCTGACCTAAAAAAACCATCATTAGTTCCCTTTCTCCACCTTCATACTGTACCTCTCTTACTTCTTAATTCCACCTCCAGGTGCGCCGCCTGTCCAACCACGTCCTCGTCAGCCTTGCCCCGCTCGCAGTCACCTATTCCTTACCTTTCAACGCTGTACACCCTAAATGTCAGTTATCGCCTGGAGTGATCGTGTAGTGATAGTACCTTTGTTTCTCGCAGCTTTCAGCTCTTCTGCCTCTGCCTTCTTTTTCGCTTTGAATGCAGCATCTTCTTCATCCTCACCCTTTTTATCCTTCTTCGGTGCCTGAAACAAGCTGCAGCGAACGAGAAACTGTGTCATTGAATGGGACGTTTACCTTCAAAGGCTTGAGTTTGCCGCCTTGTCTGCCAGACATCGATGTTGAGTGTTGAAGTGTAATCTGCCCGATAGCCGCCAGCCATGCAATCCTCCAACGACTGGTCTTTTGATATCGCTCAATCCTGGGATGCACGTCCTTGCCTCCTCATTTTCTTTCCCATATTAATCCTCTAACAGGTCCTCGGTCCATTCCCGGTCCATGCCAGGGAGCAGCACTTTCTCTCCCCATCATTCCCCATTGATTGTGCGCATCGTACCTCCATCATCTCTCCCATCGTCGAGCTTATCCAACGCAGTAACCGAACACATTGATCTCGATGCATCATATTCGTCTTCGCTGGCCGATGAAGGATTTGTCCGTTGGTCGAAGGCCATGTTAGGTCCTGATGGCAATGTTGCTGTCTCGTTCCGACACATTCGGTGGGCATCACTTGTGCAATCGCGGCCGTCTCATACTGGATATCCTTAGTTGGGCTTCTCTACGCGCAACGGAGGGATGGGCAGCCCTACAACATCATGCCGTCCTGCACACCACCCTCACTGTCCACCCGCCTTGTTCCGATTCGCAACCAATCCCCGCCGTTCCGAATTTCCTCGTGGAGCTCAAGGGTGGCTCTTTCTTCACCCTCGTTCCCGCCGATGTCGAGTGGAAGCAGAGACACGATTTTGCACCAAAGTGGTATTCAGGAAATATATACCAAGTTGACTGTGCTCCCTCGCACTTGGTGAACCTTCCAACGGTACCGTCTGCAGTCTCCCCTACCGTATATCATCTATACGTGAGCGGAGATTATGAGGTGCTCAGTCCGCATTCTTCGTCTTTTGGTAATACGTTACTGAGTTATGCTGTTCAGATCAGGTTATTTGGTGACCCCAAGGCGGGTGGTCTTGAAACGCCTACACTCGTTATATCGGTCAATGCGCATTTTGAGTCTTCCTCCGATGCTTTGAGGCATGAAGCATCCTTCGACATAGCTCCAAATTTTGTTGAAGGATTTGCATTCGGAGATGCGCTTGGCGTGGGATTGAGATGTCTGTCCACAAGTTGGTGCACTGTCATGGCCATCTCTCCATCTCTTCAGCTACTTAATGCGGTGGGGGTGCAACGTGCTTGTAAGACTGTCGGAGGACTCACTTATTCTGTCCTAATCTAGGGAATTGAGTTTTCCTTGCTCACGCCTACACGATTTGCTCCTGGCCAGACCCGCATTCTTCCTATCCGAATCTCACAATCTGAAGCATTCTACGGGGATACGCTATCGCTGGATATCCACTTCAAAACTTCCGATAGCCCTTTGCGGGGTATTCAAGTTCAAGTGCCCGTTACTCAGCTTGGTCATTGGTCGGGGATAGGTGCTGTGGCCATCAAAGCATCGTATTTCTCCCCAGACGCGGCCCCTACTGGATTCATAGCGCTCCCTCCAACGGATTTGGATGCTCCTGTTAACGCGCCAAGCCCACCGATACTAGCTCTGCGTTCGTATATTTACTAACGCAGTGATGCCACGTCTCATGTGCTTCCTGCAAGGACAGACGGTGCGGGAGTGGATATGTTCAAGCAACCTTTCTGGGCTGAATCTTTACCTCGCCAACAACGGAGCTGGGTCATCCTGCCCTCTGGAAGGACTCCGTGGGTATGTGTCCTATGTCCTCCTTGAGTTTGCCAAAGGATAATTCGGAATCCACAGGGTTTGGACTGGCACGGGCCCAGCGCAGATGATGCTTGGAACACTGTCTCTGCACTTACTACCATCCTGGAGACATCCTCAAAGTGGAGGGCATGGGCATTTGCGCCGGAAAAGGTTATCATCATTGGCCATTCAAATGGGGGACAAGGTACATGGTACAACGCTGCAAGATACCCTGATAGGGTGGTGGCAAGTAAGCAAAAGCCACCACCTTCTCTTGCGTGTCTAAGTTAGCATGTTTTAGTGATACCCGCCGCTGGATTCATCAAAGCACAGGCTTACGTCCCCTTGAACTACTCACGGTGAGTGTGCAAACTCCCACAATTTCCCAACTGCCAACGATCAATTGCCACAGCTCGGCTCACTTCATAGACCCATTTCTGCGGATGATCTTAGAGAGCTCTTTCACCCCGGACGATAACGATTTATTCATGTCAAATTTGGTGGACACCCCCTCGCTGGTTTTACACGGGTGCGCTTGTCATGTAATCTTCCTGATCCCGAGATGTTTGTCTCATCCAACCCAGCTCTATAGATGAGAACGTACCCACTTGGCACTCGAGGGAATTGGTAGGTGTCTTGAAGACATGGGCAGCAGACGCGATTGTAAGGTACGCCCATTCTTGTCCTCGCCTCTTTCATTTCATTACCTTCACGGTCCTAGCTATCGCGAAGAGCCAGGTCAGGGCCACTGGTACCCTTCGGTCTTCAAAAATCCAGAAGTGAAGGCCTTTCTGGATTCTATTCTGGATGACAAACGACCACCCCCTCGATGTTCCGCCACATTCACACTAACTGCTGCAATACCAGCAGAGACCGGTTCTCTCCACGGTTGGCGCATACTGAGCTTGGTTGTTCCAGGAAGGTGCGTTGTCATCACTAGAATTCGTCTACTATACGACGAACTGTGACCACCGCCGCCGTCATCGCTAGATTGGCGCGCTTAACGGTAGAAAGGGACGGTATCACTGTTTCAGTTGTCACTTGCAACGTTGGGTGCTTCAGCGTTGATGCGACTCAGTTGGAAAGTCGACAATTAGACATCGATGGGTACACCCTCACCATCCCTCATCATGTCTGCGCCGCTAGCCCACAACTCTACTTCCAACGTAACTCTGGTGGATGGACGGTGGGTTCCCACTCTCACCTGACAAATACTGTTGCTTCACAGTAGTCTCACAGTGAAGAGGGCATTTCACAGATCCTCTCCACAACCAAGTCACCACCGCCAGTCGCACAACGATCCACAAATCCATATTCAATCCTGCATTCCTCCGGGCGTCTCAAAATCGTGATCTCTGGCACCGGTGAAGGATCGAACGACGGGGGCACAATGTCTATCTCACGACGGCTTGCGAACGATCTGCTCACCTACTTCAAATTGGATGCCGACATTGTCCCCGAAACGGAAATGGAGGCCCTGGAGACAGAGACGGAGACTCGAGGTGATACTGGCACTCACGAAGGAACAGGGACAGGAGCAGGGACGGGGACAGGAACTGGGAACATCGTCGTCATCGGTGATCCCAGTGGTCAATACATACATCGATGCTTGGGGAAACGAAGGACAGCTTTCTCTATTGCGGATCAGGAAAATGGACCGCCAGTGCTACAGCTGAAGGGAGTGCCCCTAAATGGCATATCCCAAGGTAATGCAATGCAACCAAGAGTCGGATTCGTCTCGTCTTCATCATGTATCTTTTACCTTGCAGGTATCATCTTCACACATCCACACGAATCCTCTCCCTCCTCCACAATGCTGTTCATACTTGCGAATGGCCAGTCGGGCTTGGAACGAGCTGTGCGTCTCTTCCCAATTCGCACCGGATTGGCTCTGGTCGATTGGATGGTTATCGGAAATCAGGCGGACAAGCGAGGAGCAGCTGGGATAGAAAAAGCGGGGTATGTGGATATTTCGTTCTAGTTCGCAGTCTGATCAACACCTAACGTTTCACAATGTACAGAATTTGGGGATGTTCTTGGGAGTACCACACTGGGATGTCATGGCAGCATTAATTGAGGGACGATAGGCGCATATATAGTCGTATGTGTTGATCGTAATATGGAACAGTGTCCATATCGTAGAAAGCAGGGTGACAGCGTGCGTGTACAATACAGTTACAGTGCATGATAAACGACCCGGAAATGAAGAAAAGAAAACCTGTAGATGGGACAGATGGTGGACATTCAAGCACCGTCGTCCTTTTAAGATACAAAGATGGCTCTAGCAACCTGGGATCAAAATATAACTTGGTATTTGGCGTCGACAAAAAGAAAGACTTACACCGTCAAGTAGTAGCGTGACTTCAGGTGCGGCCCTGACGAAGCCTTTACTCCAAAAATCGTACTTGGGGTTTCGAAGTAGCTCGATGAATGTGACCAGAGCGCCCCATGGATGGGGCCGATGAACGACAAAGCGTTCCATGAGGACCCTCGTGATGATTTCGCGTAAAGAATCGTCGCTGGCGTCAAGGTACAAATAGAGAAAGAGGGAGCTAAACCAATGGGTGTGCGCGTTGGGGTATCGAAGATGTAACACCATCGAATTCAACAATAGATATTGACCTAACAGATTGTCAGAGAGAACTTCATGCCATGGAACTCTGCGCACCTTCGGGGTCCAGGTTCTTTGCCAGATACCGCAGAGCCACCACACCAGGATCAGAGGCGTTGAAAAGAGATGAACCGCTCTTTGCTTTGGCCTGAGCGACTGACGAGACACCGACGTACATCACCAAGGCATTGAGGAACGGGACGTCGTACGTTTCCGAGACGTCATCGGATGTTGGAGCCCGAAGACGATCCTTCAAGGTAGGCAAATATGTTGAGGAAGCGCGACCCAGGAGATACTGGTCAAGGTAGATGCGTAAATCTCCACTTTTAAGCCCGGCACTGAAGTCAGACAGAATCGGCGGTATTGGGCCCATTTCGGGGACGGTGTCGTACACCCCATTCAGGTGGTACGGGTCTGGGAGAATGATGGTTGAAGGGAAGGCGCTTAAAATGACATTGCGCAGTTGGATGCAACCAGAGGGTACGGCATCGCATAGAGTGAAGTAGTATTCACTCAAAAATTCGGGGAAGTCATGAAGGAGGACGAGAAGAAGTCGGAGACTGCCGCGATAAAGGTCTCTGGAGGACCCACGAAGCCGGGTCGAATTGAGGAACGGGGAGAGGAATTTGAAGAGCGACAATAATAACTTGTAGAAGGCGGACCAGCCCTGCGGAACAGATGAGTCAAGGCGGCGAAGATGAAGTGTCACTCTTACCTCGCGATTTTCGGACATGAGAAGCTTTGGCATGAACAAGCGATGTGAAACCAGGCTCATCCAAGAGAACGCGAACCCAGGGAAATATGTGGGTTGTAACGAGCTGAATGTGTCACTAGTTCAGGGAAATTCAGAAGTTGCTCCAAAATAGAGTTCTTTGAAACGGTACCTAATCGCTAGGAGCAACTGGAAGTATGCGGATCCAAGGCTTGCCTCAATGGCGTGCAAATCATTGATTAGGCTGGAGAAAAACCGAAGGAATGGTTTCTGTTGGAATGCCTGGCCCTGCTCCTCATGCATATTGGCCAGTACCAGGACAAAGATGGATAAGATCTTTGTCAGGTAGTGTACCTTCGCCTGATCGTTATTGACTCCAGATGCGTCACCATGGTACTTGATCATATAAACGATGAGCCGAGACATGGCGTCGAGGGCGTGATAAGCGTAAGAAAATGATAAGTCGCCCGATGTGACGCTCTTGATGTAACTGTTCACGCTCGATTCTGCGCACACCCGGAAGAAAAATGACGATACATCATCCATTTTGAGTATGCCTTGCTTCGTCAATTGCGTAATGAAGGGGACGAAGGCCTTCTCTGGTGAAGGGGAGCGCTGGAAGATGCTCACCCACTGCTGGAACCAGATAAAAAGCTTTTCTCGAAGTTGCCCGGCGTCCGTCTTGCTGTTCGTTGGTCGAGGCATATAGTCGCCGCCTGGGCTACGTCCCACTCCCCGGAGATCGTCCAGCAATCTCTGAGTCCTAAGCCGAAGTCACGAAACAGTCTCGCGGGTCTAAGATGTTAGAACTCACTCATCACTTGTCTTTCCGGTCTGCAGGATTTGGCTCAACACCTCAATCGTGAAACTAAACTGACTCTGCGAGGCCAACGGAGGGTCACATGTCAAACATTCCCTGATGAGTCCTGTGGCGAAATTTTGTAGGGTAGGTTTGGGGTCAGCAATCAAGAATTTCGCTAGCTGCTGATCTTGCTGAGTAATACTGATCAGACCCCTGCGGAGGAGTGTGGCCGTCACTGGAACATTCAGTTTTCGCTGCCCAAGGACATCATTTGAGACTGAAAATGACCAAAGTCATGGGCAAAACAAACCTCGTCATCGGCATATATAAGCCATGTTATGGCCTCCTTTGCAACATCTTCGAATGTACGGCAAAGTTGATCCAAAAGAACTACGTAGACCTCGCGGGTCAACTGTTGCGAGGTCTTGTACAGCAGTTGAACGATCTTTTGAGACATCAGTAGAGGGGTCCGATGGCGGTCCGATGATTCAGCAGCGAGATAAAGGATCTGCCTAAGAATATGCCGAACGTCGTGATTGGGAGGCAGTGCGGCTAAGGATTGCATGGGGAGTTGAATTAACACTGCTTCTAAATCCTTCACTAGATTCTGAGACAGCTTTAGCACGGGTAGCACCAAACGTCATCAATACATCGCTCACATTAAATCGCTCCATTGCTTCTGGATGGGACAGGGCAACAGGCACGACGCCACTTTGCTCCACAGCAGGGGATGGGGAGTAAGCAGGGGCATCATTGCGGGAATAGGACACAGTTGACGAAGGTCTACTCGACCAGTGGCGCTTCGCATCCACTCCTGAGCGCGTTATAAATTAAAGCACGTCATAGAATGGACGAGTAAGAATTAAAACATACCAAAGTCTTCGTAGACGCTGATTTGGTTAGCTTGCACTCCAGTGGGTTTAATTCGCAAGGGATCCGGCAGGTTGGTCGAGAAGTTGGTATTCATGGCAGAGACATCCCAGAAAGGCTGTCCACGGTTTGTCTGGTGACAAGTGTTAGTTTTGACTGTCTGAATAAAAAGCCGGGCGTTGCCAATACCTGACGATGGCGTCTGCGGAGTTCGTAAGATGCCGCAAAGTTCTCGTCGACGTCGGCAACGGCACGATCCATCGCCGCTTTCTCGATGGCGCGGCAAGCGAGCTCAATATTATCCTGGACAAGTAGGAGCACAACTTGGTCTGGTGCCATCTGCTGTAGAAATACATAAACATTGGGCGGAGGAGTGATGCCAAAGAAAGTACCTCTGTGAATCCCTGCTCATTCAAGAACTGCCGTAAGTGGCTCGACAGGTTGCTCCTTAAAGGTTCCTTGCAAGTCACCAAGGCAAGGCTTCCCGCCAATTTTTGCGCCATACGATGGGCTGCTTGACGCAAAGTTTCCTCATTGGGTTCAGTAGCAAAGTCCTTGGTCACCAGCTCTTTAGTCGAGATCCCGGCGATGGTGACAGAACGTTCAACCACCGGTAGAATGATCTACGTTGTGTTAAGAACTAACTTAACGAATGCAGCCATGCACACACACCTCACGAACGGAGCGGTCTACAGCCAACTGGACAGCGCGCTTAAAGGATACGTTGGATGCCAGAGGGCCGAGATGCGGACTGATAGAAACATGGTGCACTAGTTCAGACAAAATCTGTTCTAGCTGAGGCCCAACTGTCCGATGGGGCTCAATAGGACCCGAGCCACTAAGGGATAATACTTGGGAATTTGCATTGAGTTGTGTATTGGGATCATAGCCGCCCATCGGTAAAATATCGATGTCCCCAACATAATCGGGTAGGGAGGGCCCAGTGAGTGAGTCGGCGACAGGCCTATTGCGTAGGGTAGACGTAGCCTCGATGGTGTCAAGCTCGATCCCTAAGCCTTTGCATAAGACTTCTATCTCGAACTTCAGATTCAGTTTGAGCTCTGCGAAATGATACAGCTCGACAAGCAGACTGATCACAGCCATTAGCCATGGGTTAGGGGGCTTGAACACTGTCGATCTGGCAGCGGGCTCCAGAGTTTTGCAGACGAACGGGATGGCGACAATGAGTCGACCCCCATCGTACCCCTCAACAAGAAGATCCTTGAACGAGATATTCTTGAATTTGATAGGGCGATCTCGAGCGAGTGTAATCGACCCCAACCAGGACGCGAGATTTTTCAAAATAGACCGCTCCGAGCTCGAATGCATCGTCTTTTCAGCATTCAATAGCAATGCCGACTTGATGACTGTTTCCTCTAGGATGAAGCTAAAAAGCGAAGGTCGATCCAATCCGTCGAGAAATTGGAGATACAGCTGGTGGTTGTTCGGCTCCGTGCTGACGCGTTGACCAACTAGATAGTTGGCAAACCACCGTGCGTGTTCCTCCTTGAAGTGGACCTTCATATCGTCCAATTTCGAGTTGACGTTTACAGGGGCAAGGTTGTTGATGATAAACAAGACTTTGTCCGAGATTTCCTCCGGCGGGGAAACGAAGTCATCGTCATTGCGATCAGGTTTAATAGCGGTGAAAACGACTGAAGCCTCCGTACGCGAAACCGGGACAACACGGACATCACCGATATTGTCCCCACCATTTGTCATTGCACGCCGGAGGAGGGAGGCCAAGTCAGGGCGCGCTTCCAGTAAGTGAGGTATGTCCAGAAGGGCCTGACACAATGGAGCCCATTCAGCGAGCCGCGTCTCAAATCTGGAGAGAGCTTGGAGCCCAAATTTGAACAGGTTGGTTTCCGGAGGGCAATTGAGAGCATCAATCACGTAACGTATCGCGATGCCCAGCGGGATGTAATCCACCAATTCGTGTTGAATGATAGATCCAAACAAATACCCAGTCATCGCGAGTTCGCGAGAAGGGTACCAGGTCTGGAAGAACTTGTACTCGTCGAACAAGAAATGGAGCATGCAGGAAAAAATCTCGTGATCGCGGGAGCTGGACGAGCTTTTGTAACGTTGAAGCATCGCGATGACATCGTCGATTGCGATTTGCTCATCGTACATCTGTTTGAAGATGCCATCGACTTCGAGTTCTATTTCTGGCGAATAATTGACGACTGAGAACCCTGGTTCGGAATCCAGTCCCGGTGTCAGGTTCATGAGGCGCATGAGACGAGGGTGGATTTGAAGACAAGCATTTCGAACTTCCAGACAATAATCCACATCACTTGGACGCATGATGTTTGAGCTGATGGCAAGGTCAGAAGAAGAACCATGAAAAAGCATTGATACATACTTGTTCCGCAAAACACGAAGGAAAATGGTGATTGTGAGCGGATTCAAAGTCATGGTGCGACTCTCTATTGCAGGGTCAGAAATACGAGTGGCCTTCTCACTTTCCATTTTTGCGTCCAAAAACTCGATCACCGCGTGCAGAAATTCGGCACCGTGAGTCGCGACATTGTCAGCGAGCCACTTGTCGAGGTTGAGATATTCTCGCCGTGATGCCAGAGCGGCAACATCGAGGGCAAAGTCGAACGGCTTGACATCAAGAAGCGCATCTAGGATCTGAATGTCTGTGAGCTACACAACTTATTGAAAAATCATCAAGCACTTGCCTTCAAATCTTGAGCGACATCAAGGATCCTGGTAATATTCAGGGGACTCTCCTTATAAAAAGCAGCAAACGCGTTCGTTAAGTACGCCGGGCGAATCTGCCAAATCCTCATAAACACCAGTTGATGATTCGGGTGTCCAGCTAAAAACATGGCGAGTAATTTTTGAGAATACTCAGAACGGATCTCATTCCATTCTGTTTGCTGTCGGTAACCACATATCAGAATGATGATATCGTAAGGAAAACGAAAACTGACTGGTGCCTCAAGTAAACCCATATGGACCAGCTCAGCACTGATGCGGACAGCCTTGTCTAACATTTCCCGGACGAAACCCCTGACTTCAGCGTGCTCAGACTCCGCCAGGTGTACCAACACTTCAAAAAGGTCTAAGGAGTTCCAAGTCGAACCCTGGACATTGGCTGCTAACGCCTTGATGGTGGGACTTGCGCTAGCCACATCGTCCATTGTCACGATTCGGCGACCAGGAAGTGTGACAAAGTTGAACGTATCAGCGGGGAGCGAAAGAAGAGCATCCAACAACCGTAACTGATATAATGAGTTGCGCCACGTGGACCAGAAGCCTGCCACAGCGTGAACATCCGCGTCGCGAGGAGCATTGAGCAATATGGCGATGAGAAGCTTCAGCGTTGCTGTATCTACTCCTGAACGATCAGGGATGTCGAAGGCTTTGATCACTTCGGCCCAGTTGATGGAACTCGACTACGTGCATTTGAGTGGAACTGATAACACTTGGAAACAAAATACTCACAAAGCTATTTATCGCCCGAACGAATGAACCCACATCACTCAGGACAGAGCCATCTGCTGCAAGACGCGCCAAGACGACCATATACTCAATTACAGTAGCATCCTTCGGTGGAGTCGCTTCTGAGATGCCGAAGCGATGCATCAACACCCGGACTGTGTCTGTGTCGCTTGTAATCTCCGGGCCTAGTTGATTGAAAGCTTGAACAAGGGTCGTTCCTGGTGGCAGACTGGTTGCATATGACGGTCAGTTACGACAGCACAAGTAAAGGCAAAACGGCTCAACCTTAGGCGAGGGATGATCTGCTGCAAGATCGGGGCGACAACCTCTGTACCATACTTTGCCTGGGCTGCAGCAATCAAAGCTTGACGCTGGGGGCCATCCAAAATTGGCGCCTCATGGGTTGATAACTCCAGCAGATTGGAGAGTAGCTGGGCCACCTGAGCAGGGGAAAGATCGGCATGATCGAAAGATGGATGTTGGCATAGGGCTAGGACTGCATTCTCGAACTCGACACGTATCATAGACGTGGCTTGCAAAGAAAGTTCCTTGCGAGTCGGGGCCGTTACAATTGAGGATGCCAACACAAGACGCTCTAGGGGACGGAGTCCGACTCGATCCGCGAATCTTGCCAAATCAAAATGCCTGAAAATGTCACCCTCCCCACGATCTAGTCCATCACGAAACCGGTCGGCCAAAAACGGATCCCGCGCGAGTCGTTGAGTCTCTTGAACTAGCAGTCGGAAAGTCAGCGATGTGGATGTGTCAAAAGCTGACGGTGCAGCCGTGGACTGCAGTCGAGCTTGAGAATGAACGATCAGACGCCGGATGAAATGTAGGTATGTTTCAAGTCCATGTTGCTCAGATAACTATGGATACAGAACACAAAAATGAGTAAATCTGTGAACATGAGAGGCTAAAGGGCACACCGAACGGATTTCAGCTTGATTTCGGTCGAAGTTATCTTCCGTGAGCGTTGATAATAAGAAGACTATTTGAGCCCTGACAATAGTGTGTATGTTATTGTTGGGTGGATTGTCCATGGCAGGAGACCGAGCTGAGGAAGGCTCCGTCCTTCTACCGCCACTTCCGCCGCCTGGAGCCGTTTTGTGTGAAAGAATACTTTGAGAAGCACAAGAAAGCGCGGGTGCACGCCGCCTGGGACGGTGAGCTTGTGTGGGGGAGACGTTAGGTTCCCTGGTCCCTGACGAACGCGCCTAACTATCGTGAGAAATCTGTTCAGCTCCGCCTGAATTGCTGTAACAACACGACCATAGACTACAAAATGGATGACAACAAAGACATCCCAAGGAAAGTAACCACCAGTACTAGTGGTACATTTACCCGCCATCTACACCCATTCGATGACTTTGATGTCGTGACTTGCCCTGTACGACAAAGCCCAGAACCTTGTAGAATACTATCTGGAACCAGAATTACTGGTGTACCACCCTTCGTGTACTGAACCTCCACGGATCCATTACTGCCTACAGCCCATTGCTTACAGGATAAAATACTGGAAATCGCGTCAGAAATACTCCTATAACTACACTGACGTACAGTTCTTACTCACTCGTGACTCGAGAAACTGAGAGGCCAAGGGGTATATGCGAACATACTCGCGTTTTGCGGCTGCAAATCATACACGGTGAGGTTTGAGCAAATCCAATTCTGACTTGAATCTTACTGGTGAGCCGATATTTGTCAAGATTGTAACTACGTCCCCTTTCATGACGACGATGCCTTGTGAGGTCACATGTAGGACCTGAGTGCGAGACTGTGCCCAATTTGTGCTGTCCACAAGGTAATTTCGTAGCTAAACACCATGCAATAAGAATATCTCCAGAGTGCATAAGCGCACGCCCACAAACCTTGTTCAAAGTTGCGGTCAGATTGTAGGCGGCAGTCCGCTGATACCCAGTTGTCCAGAGGGGCCCACGGTTGTACTAGAAATCGTTGTATAAAAATTATTTGGAGTCAAGATCAAACTGTGGACGTACAGGATCCGCACTGCCATCTACACCTTGCTCCTGACCATAGTAAAGAATTGGGATACTGTTCACCATGAGCATACCGACTAACATAAAGCCTCATGTTGCTTACCCGTCAGACATGAATGTCAGGACCATGGCATTCCTGGGTCACGTCAAAAATCGAAAAGGGCAGACTAAGAACAAGGGGACGTACAGGAGGCTTTGAGGGTCCACGGATAGGCTATGCCATCTGGGGACATCTTGGTTTTCCAAAAAGTTTCCGAGAAGAGTAGGATCCTTTTGCGACGACTCAGTCATTGATATCTCCATATGAATAAGGCAACCTTAAAACTATTCTGTATCTGGCCCATGACAGCAGATACATTAGACAAATTTCCAGGACCGGGAATGGTGAATCCTTCTATGATGGCGTCGTAAAGGGGGTAATTGAGAACAGAGTCCATCACTTGCTGATAAGACGAGGCTATGCTAGAAAAGCAGTCCCTTTGGTCGTTCCTTTGACGCAGGTGGCACCGTACGAACCTGATATCACCACCGAACACTTCTCCCATGCAGAACACACCTGCGCTCTCGCAGAATGAAGTCCAGAAGGAGGCCTGCACGTGCCTGTGAGGTGATCAGGGGTGCATAGAGGAGTAAAGTGGTGCCGGACACACTTTGCAGCTAAGGATAAAATTTTCATTAGACAAAGTAGCGACACAGGAGAAATAAACGCACCGTCTATACGCAAGCCATCAATGCCATACTCTTGAACGAGGTTTTGGATCCATGAACCGTAAGTCGAGGCAACGGTCGGATCCTGGGTGTTGACATCTGGGAGAGGAACAGTTGTGTCGCCGAGCCAACAATTCTGAATGCTGGTCATGTTATTCCAGTCTATGGGACAGTAAGGATGATACTGGGTCTTAAAAGAATATGCCATTAGACGTCTAGGATTGAAGAGCGATTAAAGTTACCGGTTCCTTAAACATATACGTCGAAAAACTAGTGTTGACAGACGTTGCCATCACATTATTTGCGACAATATCAACCATCAAATACCTGGTGGGAAGATGAAGAAAGGTACGAATTGTGGACATTGGTTACAAACATATCACGACGATGTAGCTCAGCTGAAAGTGCCTTGAGGTCATCGGCCGTACCGAAACGCGAGTTCAGTTGAGACGCATCCGCAATCCAATACCCATGGTATGGGTCGCCATATGGAGTCCGGGGACCTTCATAATTCTGAGAGACGGGACTGATCCAGACTAAAAGACCAATAGAACGGGATATCCGGGTCTTCAAAGAGGAATGAACTCACTGGCAGTGAAACCAGCACCTTGGATATAATCTAGATTGTCCTGGATGGTACGCCAGGTGCCACCGCACCAGGTCTGTTCAGTAACGTTGCAAGCGTTCACATCTGCACCCTTTGGAAGCGCGTAGCGATCAGTGATGACCCTGAACACTGAGTTCAGCGAGACGGAGACATAGCCAACAAAGAACATTGGCGGTACTGGTAGATCGAGCGTCCCCTCCATTGGTCGGCCGTAGCAGCGAGCGTAGAGCCAATAAATGCTGTTATGGATATCAAAAGAATGAGAGG
Source organism: Russula lepida (assembly GCA_003316425.1). Lineage (NCBI taxonomy): Eukaryota > Fungi > Basidiomycota > Agaricomycetes > Russulales > Russulaceae > Russula > Russula lepida. The sequence goes on along the minus strand of QFEZ01000748.1, from coordinate 42,513 downwards.
AAACATAGCTTCAGAAAAACGAGAGGGGTATGGAAGGAGCGTCGAGGGGACACGGAAAGTCCGAGTGAAGGCGGGAGAAAGAAAAATGGAATGGAATGACCTGTGACGATCGATCGACTAACTAAAAGTAAGTTGGAATTAGAGCCCTGCCTGCATTCCTGAGCCTCCAGGAACCACTGGCATGTGTCCGCGGAGCGATCCATAGACCAGACTGTGGGGACGATCGGTTAGAAAAATTCGACATCTTCGTTGCGTAGTCACGAGAAGGTCGGCGACGGTCCCTGACTAACACCTAATGAGCCCTGAGTGGGTGGCCACTGAGCCTGCAGTACGTTCAGGTGAAGAATAAATGGAAGCCAGCTATTTGGCGACGCCATTCACGTCATGGGTCACGAGTCCCGTTTCCATTGTAACTACAATAATGTCTCCTCCGAGGCTCACGTTCACACCTTACGGATGGCTAGTTTGCATTTGGGTCCTCGTCATATCCTTCCAGGTACCCGTCTTGTCCGAATAATATCCCATTTCTCATCGCGTTTCTCAGTATGGATATCATATCTCGGCCCTTAACCAAATTCAGTCGACCTTGACCTGTCGAACTACCCCACCCCATCTTTCCCATGGTTTGCCTACATGCATTCCTATGTCCGACGCAATATTCTCCCTGGTCACGTCGATGTTCACAGTGGGCGGCTTCCTTGGCAGCCTCACCGCCGGCATGGTCATGGAGCGCCACGGCCGAAAGGCTGCCCTCCAATACAGTGGGCTGTCTGTGGCAGTAGGCTCGGCCCTAATGGCCATTGCGCCTTCCACTATACTACTGCTCCTTGGAAGGCAATAAGCTCACTCCATCACAACCATCTCCTCCCACTTACTAGAATGTAGGCTTTTGACAGGTTGTGGGGCTGGTATCGGCCTGTGTACGGGGCCCGTTTTTCTAGCAGAAATCGCCCCGTCACACATAAGGGGAAGCGTCGGTACAGTTTGTACCTTTCTCGTTAACATACCCTTGTTCATTCCCGAGAACAGGTGTCCTCACTCAGCTTGCCATCGTGTTAGGCATTATGATCACCCAAATGCTCGGCTTGCGTATGGCAACTCCAACTCTATGGAGATTTGTGTTATTATTTTCCTCCGCCACCTCTGTCGTGCAGTTGTGTCTGAGTCGGTTCATTGTCGAAACTCCAGTGTGGCTGAAGCAACATGGCAAGCCAGACGTGTCCCGTTTGGTGCAAAAAAATCTTTTTCAGGGTACAGGTGAGCCCAGGTTCTTGTTACACGTGCCATTTCCCTTTGGATCTATGTCCTTTTCTAGAGTTCTCGAACTGTGTCGAAGACCCATTACTGGATGAAACTCCCCAAGGGTCGCATGATGGGTTAGATGATCACCGAGAGCCAACCTCTTTACCTTCGTTAAACCTTTTGACGAACCTTGAGCTCCGTCGACCACTAGTGGTGGTGTCTTCTGCAATGATATCTCAGCAAGTATCGGGTAACAATATCAACTCGTCGGTGTTGTCTCCCCGTTGATCATTGATACAGGTATCAACGCAAGTACGGAATCAGAATTCTCAAGCAGCTAGTTCTCATATCGGGAAGTTCTTTATTATAGCAACGACATTTTTTCGCGCGTTCTACCGAACGCAGGGCCATACGTTTCGCTTGGAATTACGTTGGTCAATACTCTCATGACATTCCCACCGATATTCTTGATTGATGTAAGTGTTGGTCTTTTCTCTTTCTTATAAACTGACCAACAATACTGCAGAGAGTCGGACGTGGGCCCTTGCTCCTTGCATCGGTCATTGGGGCATTGGCTTCTCTTGTCCTTACTGGCTATGGTTTGAACACAGGAATGACGATCGTTTCAAGCATTACAGTTCTGATCTTCGTGATGCAAGTCTTTCCGCGGCTTCCCTTCTTCTCTACTACTCACTCGACTTCCCAGGTCTTTTGCCGTCGGCCTGGGACCTGTTCCATTCATAATAATCTCAGAAGTGGCGCCTTCTCGCGTATGCTCCTTTATTTCTTTTGTCAATGTATGCTGAGCCATCACATGCGCCGTAGGCTGTTTCCGCTCTGTCATCGGTAGCGCTCTCGTTGAACTGTATGATTCCCTTACTCTGACTATCTTCTGAATCTTGTTTGACTTTTCACAGGGAGCGCGAATTTCTTCGTTGGTCTTGCCTTTCTACCGCTTCGTAACAAATTATCTGGTGGAGACTCTTCGAAGGAAGGCAGAGTCTTCTACATCTTTGCTGGATTACTGTTCTTGTCCTCTTCTATTTTTTTCCGGAGCTATCGTCCGAGGACATAACGCCTATTTGAGTGAACGTCACTCCATGTTTTGGGTCCTTATATCACGAGATTTCTTGATATTCAACAGTCACGAATGCAGTTTGAACCCGGAATCTCGTCGGCTGTATCTGATGAAACGTCTCGCTGAGGTAGCTGATGCCACACACGACGCCTAACATCGGGGCCATAGAGCGGTTTGTGTCACTGTGCTATTTGTTTAAACGTACCGCGGCCATCGTACCACTGGTCCTGTGCTACGAGCTTTTTACATGATAATTTCCCCCGGTCTATGTCCGAGCAGTAGTCGAGGCCGGCAAGTAGAGATTAGCCGTTTGTTGGTGCAGATGCCGCGATATCGGCTTTTTCTAAGAGTCTTCAGTTCCAATGCGGCCGTAGAACCCCACTGAAATACTCGGGAGGCAAGAGGTCCTCATTGAGACCTCATTTTTGGCCTTGTATTCATCTACGAACACTTAAAAGTACAATTACATTCATCAGCCTGCTGAGACAAACGGGCCGCCATACCGCCAGTTTCGGCTAATCTTGATGTGTGGCGCCTCTGCGTTTGGTGATAAGAAACAGTCCATCATCACACCTTTCGGTGACGGAAAGTATCCGCAGGTGCAGCCCTATATACCGGACATGAGCACAAGCCGTTCTGAGGCAAGTAATGGCAATGTGGTCGTTTGACTGTAGAAGGTCCCTAATACCTTGACAGGGATCCAGTCCTAAATCCTTACTCGAATATCTGGACCTCTCCCAGGTGAATTGCCTCAATGAGGTCGAACATCACGATGTAAAGGGTATCTTCTCTGGAAAAACGAGAAACACCACGGACTCCTATCTGTTGAGCGACACTGATGAGCAGCTTCTTTTGAACATCTACGTCTGTCCTCCGCGCCTACGAAACGTTCAGTAGTCGTTGCTTACAAGGCCGTGCTACCAGTTCAATCAAGCCGTTAGAGTCAAAAGCATTGTCATACACACTGCCAATCCACAGGAAGGACCCAAGTTGATCAAACTGTTAGTCAATCGTGTTGCAATAGGTTTCGAGGATGTCGAAGATGCTGAAGAACCTGAGGCGGCACAAGTCCTGGAACTCTCTGAAGACACTCTAAAAGAGGGCCGGCAGATTGATCTAAGGTTTGTCCGATTCCAATCGGTGAACAGTTTGCATGTCAGTGAGGCATTTAAGTTGTGTCACCATCACCGGACATTCCTGAGCCAACGTGTTTATACTTCCCTAGGTCTTTGTCAGTTCAAATCAGGGCGGAGAAGAGACAACTCGAATAGATGCAATAGACATACTGGGGTTCCCTACCGGGTGAGCGAACGTATTGCGGCACTACCCGACCCACTTCACTCAATTTATTACAGTGTAACAAAAGATTTGAGCGAGTTAAAGAAGCACCAAGATGACTAGACTATAATAACTCTGTGGTTAGAATGTCCCTTTCACGACGTTCCTGTACGTAGTAAACAATCGTGTTGTATGATACAACGCGATCTAAAATACAATGGGCAAGTGTCTTATATGATCTTTGGTTCCACTGACATAGGCTATTTGATGAACGCCGTTACGCCTTTGTCGCAAAAAATCGTGCATGTGGGTATGGAAGGAAACAATTTTATTTTTTTTGCGAACGCGGGCCCGCGGACCTGCTCCGAGTCCTTTGGATCTCTAAGAAAAAGGAATGAAAACTTCAACTGTGCAAGCTTTTGTCCATGCCCCTGGCATAAGTCACTTCCATTGCCCTTTGTCTATAGCATGTGATACTGTACCAACTTTTTGGGACGATTTTGATCTCAACGCGTCAAAACTACTGTTACGTCGCATACAAAACAAACTACGTGCTCACAACTCATGATGCATAACATTATGCATTGTCTGCATTGCATCTGTCTCACGTTCTCCGTTCGCAACTGCTGCCAACTCATGTCGATCTCGACCCCCCAAGTGTTTTTGCCCGATTCAAACCGAATCCTGCCTCGCACGTGAGACGTCAACATGCATGTACCTTTCCCTACGCGTTCTCTCCCTTCGCCTTCAAGACCCCCACGGGGACTCCGTCCTGTCTGTTGCACTTTCACAAATGGTGCTTTCCGCGGAACGTATCTACACACTCATGATCAAGACGTAGAACAACGCGAGCGACTGGTAGTAAAGATTTCATTTCCGAGAACCCTAGTTCCGCAGAAAAGCCTCCCTCCCGCACGCTTCGTGTCTGCCTGCTTCCCCACTGCGTTCAATCAAGAATGAAACCACCATCGACGGAAATCTTTTGTGATGTCAGATAGACCTCGGCGAGAGGCAGAAGAAAATCGACGTACACATTGACCTTTGCGGACATAAATGACAGAGCCGGTGAGTAAATGTGACGGTTAGAAAATGGCCCACTTTACCAGTGACGAAGCCAGCACTCTCAGAAGCGACATAAGATACGAGGGCGGCGATTTCCTCTGGAGCTCCGATGCGCTGGATTGGCGTGCCCAATAAAGCCTTCGATAAAAGTCCCCTCTGAGGTCCACTCCATTGCAAAGATTGAGATCATACTCACCACAATACTCTTAATCTTTGAATCAAAGTCGGTGCCGGGTTGGGCGTCAACGAGCTCCTCACCTGATGGAAACGTTTACCCTTGTCAAATCTGCTGAAGTGAAGTGGAGGGAGGACATACTCAGGCGGGTTTGTATCACGCCGGGAGCATATGCGTTTACGGTAATGCCGTATTTCCCAAATTCGGAAGCTTCAAGAGTCAACAAATTCATGAACCACGGAGGAGAGCCCAGTAGATGACATACCAGCTACTTGGGTCAAACCGCGAATAGCAAACTTGGATGCACTGTACGCAGGAGCAAGGGCAGTACCTGCTCTCATGATGTGAGCAAACCATGACATTGCATTTTGAGATCATACGAGACGACTCGAACCTCTCTTGCCACCTGCCGAACATGCTCCTGAACACTTTTGCATCAACACCTGCCAGGGAAAAGGACAGGAAATCTTCGCACCGATGATACGACCGCCGCGGCCTTGAGCGATCATCTGCCTGGCAGCAAGCTTATAGCACAGGAACATGCTGCGAGCATTGACGGCCATCAAGCGGTCAAAGTCGTCGACGGTCGCTGAACACCTTCAAGTTTCAGAGGACGGATATTGGCCACAATTTTCATTGACTCACTATCCAGAATCGGCTGATGGGCTACTATTCCCGCGTTCGCGACCATCTAATAGTACGTAAAAGTTTAAGCAATTTGCCACTAGCCGTCCGAAGGACTTACAACGTCGAGACTGCCCAGTTTTTGAACGACTTGCTGGATTATCTTCTCGACGCCCGCTTCGAGAGACACATCAGCGGGAACGGCGAGTGAGCGACGTCCTTTGCTCTCGATTTCTCGCACGACGTCATCCAACTCAGGTGTGTTTGGTAAGTCGTTGACCGCTACATCCAAGCCATCCTCGGCAAGGCGAAGAGCGATTGCACGACCAATACCGCGCGCTGCGCCAGTGACAAGTGCTACCTTGGTCGTCATTGGGGCAGTAGTTAGGGAGGGCACTCTCGCTGAACACGTCTTTTATAGCTAAACTGTCAGATTTTTTACACTACATGTGAATTATACGTGGCACCTATGAAGAACACAAGCATGTCTTGTTGGAATCGAGCTCGCGCGGCCCATTCCTCGCTCGCTTTTACATCCTAACGAGTTCTTCCATTTACCCTGACGTTCATTCATTCAAAGTAGTATAATTACGGCGCCCTTGCACGTTTGCCCACTCCCCACTTAATCCCACTCGTTTCCCACGCGCATCGCATTAATATTTTTCCTACACGTCTCTCCCCGGGGCGGTGGTGCAACATCACCTTGACATAACACGTGCTACTTGTGGTGGGAAAATCGTGAAAAGAACGGCTCAAGTGGATTCGCGTTCTGCGGACCGAACTCGTTGACAGGCTTCTGTTCGCAGGCGATTTTGCAGCAATTGCAAGCAGATATCTAGGTGAGTGATAGGACCACGATCTCCTGCTACCCGAATAACCCGATGAAAATAGAGGGCGGGAATGCAAGTGCGAAAGACCTAGTCAAGGTCCTACACGTGAAAAAAATAAAATTCGCGCGAGAATGATTCGGGGCTCGACGTACAATGGGGCACCGTCACATCGCCTTCATCATCAAGCGCAGTGTCCTAAACAATGTCGCCGACACGAATCAGTGGCAAGACACCGGCATTGCGAAGTTCCGTCTCGTATTCGAGCACGCCGGCGTCCGACAGCTAATCTCCCTCCGGGGAAGGACGGTACAGACACATGAAACCAAGGACACACGCCGCAAACGAAACAATGGCAACCTAAACCGGCGAGGGAAGTTGCGAGCGGAAAATGGACCTGAGAAACTGCGCCCTTGAGACCATACAGAACTTGTTGGAGACGGAACGCGGCCCAACTCTCGTGATGGTGGATGGTGCTTTCACCCCTGGTCGCGATACGTGGCAGCTGCGGACCGTTGTCTTTGTGTTTGTGGTGGCTGCCCAGTGCTTCTCTGCCAAACAGCAGTACGTTATTCTACATCCGCTTCAGCCTGTGCGCGGAGGCGAAGACGATTTGATTGAAGGCCCAGGTCACCGTTTCACGTCATGAATAAGACGATATCTCTCCTCCGATAGCGGCGGGGAGAGTGGTGAAACGGCAGACTGCGTAGACAATGTCTACGCTTAGTCCACAGTTTCATATCTACAACCATGCACAGGCTTACTCAACGCTGCACATTATGCGCGCATCTCCGCAAGAGTAATGGATATTGGTCCGGGGTTTGACAATGACCGTAACCAACAGTACCTAGGTGGCCCTCTAAGGTCACATAGTAAAGGGCAGGGTCAGGGTAGAGAGCTTGTCGTATGGCGCCCCGGAGAATGATTCATTCATAGAACGAGAGGTGTGTCAAACGGTCTGCCGACAGCCGTCGATTCTACAAGTGCTGGAGAAAAGGACATAATGTGGGCGTGAACGGACGAACCGCGTCGAATCGGACATGCACGAGCACGGGAGTATTCTAGGTGATATGATGTCGTAATGTCCGGAACGTCGAGCTACGCTTAGGACTTAGGACGATTACATAAGTGGCCGAGTGACATGCATGCAACCGACGCCGTTGCAGTTAAAACCCGTCTTGCGACATGGCAGAGTCGCAAAACAAGGAACTTGACGCCTTTTTGGCATTCTTCTCTACTTTCAACCTACATCGCTCTATCACAACTGCCGCAGATCTGAGCGATGGCGCTGGCCTTCTCGAGATTCTCTCAATCATGTGCGACGATCCACCGACCCTATCGTCCGTTCTGACTTGTGAGACGCTTTAGAGACGCAGAATACTTTCAAGCGCCCCCTCGTGGCTCGCAGGGACCACCCGACAACTGGGTCTTACGTTTTAATGCCCTGAAGCGCGTCTATCGACTTATGACACAATACTTCTCCGATGTTCTTGGACAGTCCACTGACTCTCTCGAAGTTCCCGACTTACAAGCTGTAGCAAATGAATATAATGTTTCATCCACTCTAATGATGTGTCGCCTCACACTTGCTATTGCTGTGCAATGCGATAAGAACAAGGAATTTATTGAGAAAATCCAGGGCCTAAGTCAAGGGGACCAACACTGTCTCATGAGGGCCATTGAGCAGGTACAGGAGGACTTTTAAATGCTTGCGATTCATTCTTGACGTTGTCGAATTCAGGTTCTGGCTAGGGGCGGGCGCACCTCAGGCGATCAGAGTGTCAGGGATCGGAATAAGACCGAGTAAGTAACCGCTTAAACTACCTTCTTGATCACAACTCACTGATCGGTGTAGAGATGATCACTACTACCAGCTCCAGTCTGAACGCAGTCGGGCGCAACTGGAGAAGGATGCCCTCGAGAAAGCGCATCAAGCACTTCTTGAGGATCATCGCTCACTCCAATCCCAGCTCGACGACGTCCTGTCAGAGAGAGATGATGCAACAGCTCGCGCACGCGAGCTGCTGCATCAAGCAGACACTCGGAAAAGTGACAAGACAGATGTCATAATGAAAGTGGAAGTGGACAGACTGCGCGTCGACTTGTACGTTGTTGGACTGTTACCTAGAATCCATTCATCATATTGTCCCTTATTCAGACAGAAGAGCGAGGAGAATCTAGCTGTCGCCGAGTCAGAGCTTGAAAGGCAAACGAGGACTGTGGCAGACTTGACGCATCAAGTAGATGAGCTGCAAAACTACGCTGCCGAGGCCACGCGTCTCAAGGATCAAGTTGACGAGTAAGCATACCATCAAAATTGTGGAGTATATTTTGATGGGGAGAAGACTTCGCCATGCATCAGATCGGCTTAACAAAATGGAGAATGTGATGGAAAAGTACAAGAAGAAACTACAGGAAGCTGCTGACCTCCGCCAAACAGCGAAGGTATGTTTGTCAGTATACCACAGGTATCCCTGTATCGCTGAATTCCGTAGTCACTGGAAAAACAAAATGCAGACCTGGTTGACAAGAACGCATCCTTGGAGGAAGAGTATCGCAAGGTGGCCGCATTCAAGCCGCTAATGGAGTCTTACAAGAGCCAAATTGCCGAGCTGGAGAGTAAGGGTACATCGCGCAACAAGGCTCACGAATCTGCCTTATTCGAGCTAGAGCAAACCCGGACCAAACTACGAATAGCTCAGGAAGAACGTACTAAAGACTCCGAGGCTCTGGAATTGTACCAGGAGCGAGTCCGCGAGCTGGAGCTTTCATCTCACCGGCCTATAGCTTCTGATCAAACCAAACGCCAATCGGGCCATGGTACAGAACCGAGCACTCCCGGCCGAGGAGAGGAAGACGAGGACTTTTCTAACAGACTCGGTGGCGAGCTAGATGACGCCCTTGCAGGAACCACTATGACAGACTTGAAACTCCAGGTTCGAAAGCTCACCCGAGAGCTGGAAGACTTGAGAACGAACCAGCTTGATTCAAGTAGAGTTCTGGTCCTCGAGAACCTTCTGGAGGATGCCAACCGTATGAAAGCTCGCTATGAAGCAGACTACTTGGCCTCCCATCGTGAGAAACTCGTTCTACAAAATGAACTGGAAGAGATTCGCAGCGGGAAGGCTTTGGGTGATGGGTATGAGATGTTTCGTCCGGTTGTACCTTCCCTGATCCTCGCGTATGATATAGACCGGAGGCGGCTATTGCCTTACGACAGCGCCTGAACGAGACCGTCCATGAGCTGGATAGCCTGAAGAAAGACCATGCGGAACTTGAAGTCCAGAACAACACACTTTCCAAGGAATTGACAATTGTGAAATCAGATCGTCCGTCCTGTGCTAAATCCTTCGCTTTGTCGCTGATATTGTTCTGTCTAGTGGTACTGGTCAACAAGGATCAAGTAGATATTTTGGCTTCTCTGCGGGAGTCCGTCAATGAAGATAAAGTAGCTCTGGAAGAGGAAGTGGCCCGTCTTCAACAACAACTGAACGAAGCTGCCGAGAAGAACAAGATGCATTTGGAACAAGTCAACAACTTGCTCTTGGAGAAAGTCAGTCTTCAAAGCGAAGGGATTAACCAGCGGGAGAAGATGTTGCAAAAAGAGCGCGACTTTGGGTGCGTCTCGATTTGACACGTGAGGTGGTTTAGCAGGTCGATCGAATTAACACCCTTTAGTGATTTGCGTGCGTCGATGTCAGGAAAGGGTGTGCCAGAAGACGTGAAATCCCGTGTTCTGGGCTTGCACGAGGACAATGTCCAGCTTAGGGAGCAATTGAAGACTGTGCAGGACAAGCTGACCAAAGCTCGTACAGTATGGGATTTCGTTTCTTTGTGCATTTTAATTCTTTATTCATCGTGCCCTAGTTCATCAAATCACAGGATAAGCTCTTTAAAGAGGAACAGGCTAAGCTACGAGAGTTTGCCCCGTCCGTGAGTTGGCCATTCGAATTTCTATCGCTCGCAGAAGTCAGACTGACCTGTGTATAGGGCGGCGTGCTCGACGACACTGATAGCCGGCCACAAGTTAGAATACTAGAAGACGAATTGAAACGGCACAAGGTGAGCATTTCTTCTTTTCAAACCGGTCTTTTCTTCCTTTGTGACATCTGACTGCTTGCTGCGCCGACAGCGCCTATTGAACGAGGCACATCAGCGCTATAGGAAAGAGCAGGAGCTACTGCTCAGCGCGATTCATAACCTCGGCATGCACACAGCGCGAGATCCGTTTGGACGCTCGCGCCAACAGGGTCGTGCATTACATATGAGCTGGCTGGGTCAGCAGCGGCAGAACGTGAGCCTCACCTCAACGTCCAGGTCGTATTTCTTTTGTTCTGATTTACTCTACACAGCTCAGTCCTCTGCTCCATCGACATTAGGCTTTGGAATGTTAGCATATGAGACGACTATTCGAGTGCCAAATTAATGTATTATGATCTCTCATGCTCATGGGCAATATCCTCTTCATTCATTCTGCTTCTGCTACCGAGATCCCTAGCTACCTTTACTTGATAGACATAACGAATGCATAGCTTCATGTCGGGCTCAATATACCAGGAAACTCCTGGTAGCACTTTTCGCCAGATTGTGATGGTCAGCAAGTTGTCAGTCTAAGCCCCGCTCAAATAATTAATCGTCCCACATTATATAATGCCAGGATAACAGTACTGTACAGGGTTTAACATAGAGTAAAACATGACGACAAGGTGACCAAGCCCGTCATTGGTTCCACGATAGAAGGGACATATCGCCCAGACGCCTCGGTTTCATAACATGACGGATAGTACCCGCGATAGCAAGTGCCACGAAAAGTGCAGCTGCCGCTACATATGCCCACCCGAGAAAAGGATTTTTACCCCCAATCCACGACACAGTGGATATCACGATCGACTTGGTACCGGAGTATGACCTGACAGGGTAATCTACTATAGATGAGCCAGGGAATATATTAGCCATTTCATGGAGACGTACTCAGGTCGATGATGATCCGATAGCGTCCCTGGATTAGCTCATCCTGATCGTTGCGACCGTACAACTTTGTGAATGTTGGGAGACCAGCAGTGCGCATCCAGTTATGGAAGTGTTCATCAGCACGTAGATCGGGTGGTGGTTGGTCTGTCGTGTAACCATTAGGGAACCTCGCGGCCCAATTGGGAGGGGGGACGATCTCGGAGAGATTATACGGGGGCTTTGAGACGTATTTTTTCGCCTCGTTTGACCAAGCAATGCCCTTCTGCGAAAAATTGTAGGTGGAAGAAGCCCCGGATGGCGGGTTCAGTAATGTGAGATTACTGAACGTGTCTATTAAGAACGTAAGAAGGCCATGCCATCAATACGAGACGACAAATATACCATTAAATAAGGAGTTGGCGATCAGACCACAAGGGTATACGATCTGGTGGTCGCCAACGGTTGCAGCAGGCTTGCAATTCGAATTCTTCAAAACACTGAACGAGCGGAATTCACCCTTCAGCTGCTTCTGGTCAAAACTTTGAACATAACGACGGTGGTTTTGGAAAAAGTTGGTAAGCTTGTAATATAGCAGTACAGTGGACGAGACGTTGAACGGAACGTCGAATTGAACGATGCACTGAGGAGAGGTGGTATTGCTGGTCGAGTTGATAAACGCATATTGGGGCGGTGAGAATTGGGCACCGGACTCCGATGAGCGAAGACGGTAGTTATATTTCGGCACAGTGACGAGGCTGCTCTCAGCGGCTTGTTGATTTGCCGCCGGAGTTAGCGTATCACATGCACTATAGTCGATTGTAATTTCGGTGACCTTTGTTGTGAAGCCACCATGAAACAAAGTGCTAGATTGTAGCTGGTAAAAACGGACCTTATTACTACCAATGATGAGGAGAGCACCAATGGGTGCGAAGATGATGCCGATGATGAGGAGTGTCGGAAGAACCGTCTTTGGTGTCAGAATAGGCTGCCATGCCTTCAGCCGCTGTTGTTTGAACGCGGTATCTAAGCAGAGCGGTCAGCAAGTGGCAGGTGGGGTCAGGAAATACGCACTGGCAGGCCGCTTCCAACTACCCTTCTCCTTTTTTGGGGTTTCTCCTTGAGAAGTTGAGGCTTGCTGCGAGCTCTTCGAGCGACGGAAGAGAACCATGGTGGAGGAGAGGTGGATTGGTGATAGCAGCGCGCTCAACCCTCGGGTCAGCTCGGCCAACGATTCATTATGTAATCACTCGTATTCGGCGCTCTAATAAGGTACACGTCATAATCATTAGAAATCACTCTCTCGGACTCTCTGCTCTCGATCCTGCCTTTGAAATCGACGTCGAGGAAGATCCGGTGGTGGATGTCTGCCGACGCAACGAACGACGAGATCGTTCTCCCGCTCTTTTTTGAACAGGCGACGCCGGTGCCGATTTTGCGGACAAGCCGGGCGCCAGACTGAAGCGTGGCAACCTGATTTTGAGCGTCGGTGTAGCACTTGGTCCAAGTTGTGAAGTAACCGGGTTGGACGTCGCCTTGTTATCCACAGCGGTTGGTGAGCTTGATTGAGAAGCGGGTGCAGACGAAGCCGAGTTTACAGGCCCAATGTGTGCGGGTGTAATTATTGGCTCTCCCTTCAACGTACGATTCGTAGACCTTGGCTGACCTCGCGAAGGACGCCCTCTCCCAGCCCTCCGTTTGCGCTCTCGAGCTGCCGCGCCAGATGTGGAGCGTCTTAAATCAGGTGCACCTTGATCTTCATCACCCGAGCCGTTGCTCTCGAAAAAGGCGGTAGACTACAAGTGGGTCCAGGCTCAGTATTCAATCAATACGCACATACGTCTATTTTCCTTACAAATACGATGTCACGTTTTGACGCTCGTGCGGGCTGCTTTCGTTCCGAACTTCTTTCGGAAGGCTTTGTCCCGGAAGGGCCCGATTCTGAATGCGATGGGGCGGAGCATACAGGATCTTGGCATCCCTGAGAGTCCATTCCGTCCTTGGCGAAACCTTCGATGGGTTTTAGCGAAGGCACGAGTTTACTTGATTCTTCCGCTGAGATTCCGGTTTGTGCCATGTCCAGAAGCAGCTTGCCATGACGTCAACAGCAAGACTCAATACAATACCATTGGTATAGCCTACCAAAGCGAGCCGGACATCCTCGACGCCCATCCCCCGTAGAGAATTTCTGATCGTCTCGTTCTCATCACCGTCCAAAGAGCTTAAAGATGTAAGCGGTGACAAAGGTGCATCGGCGCCAGTTTTAGACCTGCTAGATCATTTTGTGAATTGTCAAGGGAACGGGTAACGACTACGCAGACCTTTGATTGGGGCAATGCATGGCTTGAACTTTGTCCCAAAAGTCAAGTTTGATGATACGTTCAGGAATACGATATCTCTTTCCGTTGATGAAGACTTCGTCGACGGCGACCTTATCGTGCGTTGATGACGTCTCAACATCGAGAATCTCTATGTTTCCGTTATTCACTTGCCCAGGCCGGGTGACATCTATTACTGTGGGATTCTGCCTTGGGACCCGATGCTTGATACGCTTTATCCCTATCTCAGAACAAGCATGGTCATAAATGAGGTGACAAGTGCTTACAAGCGTGTGATCCACGTGGTTAGGGCACATCCACTTCCTTTCCATCGGGGGCATAGTCAACAGAGGCGGGTTGAGGCAATCAAGGTGCCAGTGAAGGGGACAGTAATCACAGGAGACTATGCTTCTCCACAGCTCTGAGTCAGTGTCTTGCGTGCTCTGCCGCCGTGACCTCTTCTCTGGAGTGAGAGTATCTTGGGACATTGTTCGAGGGAGCGCAGACGTGCCGCATCGAAAACAAAGTACTGGGGCGCCGTTCTTGTCCTTCGTGCGGTAAGGGTCGCGATACTCCATCTGACCATACCGGCTAACGAAAGAAAATAAAATGCGACATATAGAACTAGCCTCGAGGGAAACACTTACTTGAGGCGTGGTGCCTTGATCAGCGAAAGATCCACGTATTGCCCTCGAGGGTTACTCCCCACTGAAAGATGACATGATCAGACAACCGTGGGATGGCGTTCTCCAAAACTCACCAAACTTAAAATAAGTACGGATATCCTCAGGGAGCTGAAACTCCACCGGTGAACTGCACTGGACGTGATGAAGGAGAGGGGATAATAATGATGATGGTGGCATCGACGGCGGATTCTAGTGGCATCGAAATGAGACGATTTATCGAACGTCCGGCCACGTTCGGAATGCATGCACACCCTCACCTGGTGAACTTCGCAGCTGGGACAAAACCACCTGCTCTCTCCCTCTGGAATGTCTGCTGCCTCCATTGGCGGATCGAGACACCAAAGATGATATGCCCTAGTACAGCCATCGCAGTAGACCAGGGACCCTAAAGAGCGACACGCGGAGCAATGATCCTCATTTCGCTAGTAGAAATGAGTATGGCATTAAAGATGTGAGAGGTGAAAGCAGTTACCGCGGCGGCGAGACTGTTGAAAAGTGGAAGTGGAAGCGCAGCGGGCAATGGCTCCTCCTTAATCCTACTAACCATCTTATCCCCGTCTTTTTCCTTACTCTTTCCCTTTCCCTTCTCCTTTGCACGGGTGGCCTTTGAGGCGGGAGATGCGTCCTCAGGAATTCCGACTGAACTGGACCGAGAAACGAGCTCGGGCTCCCAGCTGTTAGCTTGAGAGTCAGTCTCTAATTGCCGTGCGGTGAATTGCTCAAGGGTATCGGCATTTGCCAGTCCCTGCGGTGGGGTATTCAACCCGCGGGATGGGCCCCGCTGTGCTAATTGCGAGAGGGACCTAGTACAAGAGTGGTCAGTCATCGTTTGACTCGGAGTGAGTGAGGATACGGAGAAGAGTCGTGAAATAACTTTTTGGTGTACACAAAGGCGAGCATTTTAACACGCACCCTTTGTCTAGCCGTACCCGCTTACGCCTTGGTCCGTCCACCTCTGGTACACTTTCCAGACTACCAATTAAGGGTCCGGTCAAAACTCCCGCGTAGGTAGTACCGGGGTCATGTTGTGGTAGGTAGGACATGGTTGGAACGGGCTTTCTAGGATCTCGCTTGCCCGAGGCCTGGAGGACAGAAGACAGAGTCGGAGGAGCAGGAAGAACTTCGGTCGCAAGGTTTGGATCTCCAGTTTCCAGCGCAGTGCGAGGTGGCTGAAGAGCTGGGGCACCGGGGAGCATGTACACAGGGATGCTCGCAACCGATGTCATTCTACACTAATCAAAGAAGTTTTGTGAGCATTGACAGTCCAAAAAATGGCGGGACCTACCTACGAGATTTGAGGAGAAACCGCTACGATATAACAAAAGAGTTACACGTAGTGGTCGTGACGGGGTAGGGCTGACAGTTCTGTCCTGTACAAAGTAGGCTCCGACGCAAGTCCTTTTCGCCTCAAGCATTCCATTACAACTTTCAATTATACACTACCACATATCTTTTGTCCTATAAAAAATACCCGCTAACGTGGGGACGACCTAGTACAGTATCGGAGCCAACCACATAGGCTCCGACGAAAATGGCATGAGTTTGAAAGCCGTACACCAAACATCGCCAGCAACAACGCCCTCTGCTCGTCCAAAACACAGTAACATTCTGGAAATTGAATGCTCGAGGCTTCAAGATGGATGGTGTTCCTAGACCTAGGACAGAAGATTGCAAAACCCACCCCATTGACGCATCACGTCCTTGACCCGCTCGGGGGCCGTAATATGCCGACTGAAAGAAAATATGGTTTTGCGTTTTTTTTGCGTATGACATTCCCCAAGCCTTCTATGAAAGAATGCGAGATTCATTTTCTTGGTTCAATAGCCTGTAGGCAACTATGAGGTACTCCACACTGAAGTGACGTGTCATAATACTTGCCACTCTGGTTCAACTTCAGTTATTATGGACATTCTAATTATTAGTGTTATCGATGAAGTGGCGTCAACACAGAAGCTTAAGTGCTCACTGTATCTTCTTGGTCTCCTCGATGTCGTGAAAGATAACCCAACCCGAAGACGGTTTTCTTGTGAAGAGAGTAGAGTTGGGGTGAACATGTAACACCTACAATGCCTCAAGCAGGGATTCTAAAGGGAATTTAGAAGGAGTACTTACAGTGTTGCCTCGAATAGACCTGTATGTTCCATCGGCAATCCATCGTGCACCATTCTGCTTGTATCCGTTGACCAGACATTGGCGCAGGCGTTTATTATCGCCTTGACAACTTTCTACCTGGACGTTGAAACGATGCATATATTTCTTCAATTGAGAACGAATTGAAACGGCGCGCGATAGGGCCCTGAAGGATAGTGCATGCGATTTGCACCACGACGATGATTTTCCATGACTAACAAAGGCATTGTACGCTATGCGGAACGTCAGCGCATATAGGCCCGCTCAACGGGAGAATTCACCATTTAATAAAGTGAGATGATCCTACGAAATCATTTCAATCTTCCTCAGAAATAGAATGTCAAAACCTACCCCTTCTTCGGCTGTGAACTTTCTACGTTCGAGTTCAGCAGAGGCACCTGCAGCGCCTGCGGGAATAATAAAGACATCCTGTAAGACAGGACGTGGTTTTAGGTCAAAGTCGATCGTACAAAGTGAACTGATACCTGAATAGCTGTCATTGCGATGATCGTCAGAATTTCTTCCCCACATCTGAACCTGTGAGAGTCAAGCAACTAAAATGCACACTGCGTCAGCGGGTCGTAAATAGTCATCTAAAGGGCTTACTACGCAAGCCGCCTTCACATCTAGTGGGATTTCCGCTACCTTCGTTCCAAGAGACGTTAAACGACCGTCGTTATCGACGATTGAATGAATGATTAAAGAGCTTAGGCTTTGGGCAATTGATTCGGATGGCGGGATAGTCAGCCATTGCAATTTCATGAAGTTATCGATGCCCAAAGCCTTCAGCTGAAGAATGGCGGAGGAAAGTTCTGTCCGAGTGATTTCTGGCATAGTGACAGAGGGCAACTGATTGTAGGCGGAGAAAGTGTAAAGGCGATAACAAAACCCTTCGGAGGTGCGACCAGCCCTTCCCGCCCTTTGAATAGCCGACGCTTGAGATACCGGAACAACTTTTAACGAAGAGAGCCCGACAGAACCGTCGTACATGCGAACCTTTGACCGAGAAGATCAATGCAACCCAGTCATGAAAATACATTGATTACCTTCACAAAGCCGCAATCAACGACAAATTTGATGCCTTCAATAGTTATGCTGGCCTGATGAAGTGGAAAACTCAAGATCGGATCGCCGCGAGTGAGATGGGGACTGACCTCGGCAATATTAGTGGCCACCACAACCTTCCTAGAGTCTGAGGGAGAAGGTTCAAAAACCTCCATCTGCTCGGCCATAGTGAGTCCAGAATGCAGGGCCATAGGTCTCAGGCGCAGCCTTTTTTCCGGAAGTCTGGAGAGCACTCATTCAAGTTAGTTTCCTTCCAGTATGCCCCGAGTCGATGCCACCGACGAAGATATCCCATCCACCAGTTCTTCCAGACACCTGTCTATTTCCTCTCGACCAGTCAGGAAGACCAAGATGTCCCCTTTGCCATGCTGAAAGGCGTTAGAACGATCTCACGTACGAGTAAAGGGTCGGAACGAACCTGTCTATGTATGGAGATCACAGTCTCCGCGGCCTTGAGTACGTAGTCTTCAGTTGGTTCATCCAGATACGCTATCTGAACAGGATACGCCCTCCCTTCCAAGCTCACAATTATAGAGTCAATCGGGTCTGGCGGAGATGAGAAGAATTCTAAGAAGGCGGTAGCATCCAATGTTGCAGACGACACGATTATTCGCAATGAAGGACGTTTCCGACACACTCTACGAACTGGATTGGTATCAGAAGGTAAGTTAAACAGGGAAGCAGAGCGTACTTCTTCAGAATGGCCAGAAGCAAGTCGGTGTACACACTGCGTTCGTGAGCCTCATCAATCTTGAACGAAGGTATCAGAAGGAGCAGAGCAAAGACTCAACGACTTGAAGGGCATGCGTACCATGATTACACTGAAGCGGCTCAAAAGAGGGTCCACTAGAGCTTCCCGAAAGAGGACACCATCCGTCATGTAACATATGCGTGTAAGCTCTTTGCTGCTGACATCCTCGAAGCGAATAGTGTATCCCACCTAGCAAGCATTCAGAAATATCTCACAGACTTTCAACCAGTAGCCCACCAACCTCCTCACCCACGACTGAACCCATCTCGTAGGCTGTGCGGGTTGCTACAGAGGTAACCGCGACGCGACGAGGTTGTGTACAGGCTATGACTCTGCCCTCGGCAGACCATCCACTCTCGTGCAGGTATTGTGGAATTTCTAGGAATAAATACGAGAGTAGACCATAGCAAGCAGGAACGCGACATACGAGTGGTCTTGCCACATCCAGTCTGTCCAACAACGATAACGACTCGGTGATTCTCCACACAATACAAAATGTTGTCCTCTATAAAAGAGATTACCTGTCGCAAGCTTGGCACCTGAAGAAACGAAGGAATTGCTGACTGTGTTTCGCGATTGGCAGACGATCTCTTTGTGTTTGGACCGACAGCGCTTGGGGTGGAACAGCCAATGGTAGGAGGCCATCCTCCTCACTGGAAGGTCTATCGAGAGAGCTACCTGGCCCTAGAGTGCCAGGTTTCCAGAATTGAAGAGAGGAAGACATGAAGGTGGTATATTATATAATCAAGATCAATCCTCCGCTTTCTCAACGGGAGAATCGCCAATGTTATTCGTTGAGCCTTTGTCGCCTCTCCCTCTTCCGCGGCCTCTTCCACGCCTTCCAAGGCCCCGTCCGCGTTTCGTGTCTCCACGCTGTCTCACAGTCGGTGAGGCTTCGGGTTCCTCACTCTGATCTCCGGTATTGGTCCGCGTAGTTGAGACCGATGAGGGTGCTTCAGGCTTTTCAGTTGTTGACCATCCCTCTGTTTTTTTATCGGAATCCCATTCCCTACTCTGAATCTTGTTCATCTTTCTCCGAACATTTTGCTCGCGAGTGCGATTAATCGTGTCCTGTACTTTTCGCATCTCCGCCTGTCGTTGTCGTTCTGCCGCCTGAGTTTGTTTGAACGCATCCTCATCTGCCGCAACATCCTGACATTTGACGTGAGGCACATGTAGATGCAGGGCGGACGCACGACCGACATACAAGTCTCCTTTGTTTGATTTTCTCATTTTGCTCTCTCATTCGAGCCATTCTTTCGGCGAGCTCGTCATCCGTCAACTTGTCCTGAACAATACCAAGAAACGGTAAAATGTGTGGTTCCGATGTTAAAGCGAGACAAGGTTCACCCTTGGCAAACCACCTGTCCTGACACGTTCAGGATTAACGTACGGTGTCCTCTTTGATACAGTCGGCTTGGTGGCATCGTCGACTACGTCGAGTTTGTCCGTACTCGTTGCTGGTGTCGTTGGTGTAGCGGCAGTGTCGGCAGCGAATGAATCAACGGCATCAGTAGATGGTTGTGTCGTCGGCTGGGGAGAAGGGGAGGGCGGGTTTGCTAATGTAGACTGGGCATCAGAGGTGGGTTCGGATTGGACGATGTCCAAACCGAGAGAGTTGGGGGGAGGGTCTGGACTGGCCATGTCTGATGTCGGGGCGGGCGAGGTCAGGAACTAGAGGGCCGGTCCGATTACGGGATAAAGCGGGTCAGAGGCGAACTCCGGCACGCGTGGATAAATAGGAGGCAGTAATCTGAAATAACATCCCCAGTCTTATCAGCCATGTCGCTCTCCAACAAACTCGCCATTACCGACGTTGATCTCAAAGACAAGCGTGTTCTGATCCGTGTTGACTTTAATGTCCCCATGCAGGATGGCAAGATAACTAATCCTGCCGTATGTGTGCACCCACCGGCGTTGTGAGTCTGTCCTGGGACTTATTTTATCCAAGCGTATCGTCGCCGCTCTGCCCACCGTCAAATATGCGCTCAGTAATGGTAAGCATGCCTCAGACTCATCCACCGGCTCTGACTCGAGCCTCATTCATAAAGGTGCATCCGCTGTCATCCTCATGTCTCATCTTGGGCGTCCGGATGGAAAGCCCAACCCAAAGTATTCCCTTGAGCCCGTCTCCCACGAGCTGTCCCGACTGTTGGATAATAAGCCAGTTACCTTCTTGGGAGACTGCGTGGGCCCAGACGTCGAGAAGGCAGTCTCCTCAGCTGAGAAAGGTTCCATCATTCTCTTGGAGAATCTCCGCTTTCATATAGAAGAAGAGGGCTCTGTAAAGGATAAAGACGGGAAGAAAACCAAAGCTGACCCTGCTAAGGTTACTGAATTCCGTGAACAACTCACAAGACTCGGGGACATATATGTGAACGATGCGTTCGGCACTGCCCACCGTGCCCATTCTAGCATGGTTGGCATCAAATTACCCCAGCGGGCGGCCGGTTTCCTTGTCAAGAAGGAGCTAGAGTTCTTCGCAAAGGCCCTGGAGAAGCCAGAAAAGCCTTTCTTAGCTATTCTTGGTGGTGCCAAGGTGTCTGACAAAATCCAGCTGATTGACAACATGCTCGACAAGGTTGTACAGATCGCTGCCGGTTGAAAGGATTGTCACCGATTTGATACATTTGTAGGTTAATTCGCTCATCATATGTGGTGGCATGGCGTTTACCTTCAAAAAGACGCTCGAGAATGTTGCGGTGAGTAGTATGTCTGGGTTGCGTTGACTGACTTCTAAACAATATAACGTAGATCGGAAATTCCCTGTATGACGTAGCTGGGTCAAACAACGTCGCAGCACTCGTTGAAAAGGCTCGGAAGAATAATGTGCAGCTCGTTTTCCCTGTTGACTATATCACCGCGGACAAGTTTGACAAGAATGCTCTTGTACGCTTGGCGCTTGTGCATTCACAGACCTCTGCTGATAAAGCGACTCAAACCAGGTTGGTTCTGCAACAGATAAGGATGGCATTCCAGAGGGCTGGATGGGTCTTGATGTTGGACCAAAGAGCCAAGATTTATTCCGCTCAGCCGTCCTTTCTGCGAAGACCATTCTATGGAATGGGTTCGTAGTTATTTGCATTGATACTCATGCTCTTCTTAATGTGTCATTACAGCCCTGCAGGTGTCTTTGAATTCCCGGCCTTTGCTGCAGGTTCGAAAGCGCTGCTGGACGCCAATATTGAAGCTGCTCGGAACGGCGCAGTTGTCATCGTAGGAGGAGGTGATACCGCTACGCTGGCAGCGCAGTACAATGCCGAAGATCGCCTCAGCCATGTGAGTACTGGGGGTGGCGCCAGCCTTGAACTACTTGAGGGGAAGGTAAGTCATTCGGGCATGTCCTGGAATGGGTCACGCTGATGCTTGAGAAAGGTGCTACCCGGAGTATCTGAGTTGAGTGAAAAATAAAGGTGCGCCCGACGAGAGGCGGAAACGCGAAACGCTATACGTAGTGTAGGTTTAGAGATTGTCCCGCGGAAAACGGAAGGGGATTAAACTGTGTGTTGTGTTATTCCGATGCCGATGTAATGACAGGGTGCCAATTATCTGATAAGTATTTATCAGCCACCGTCGAATAATTAAAATATAACCCCTTGCCTTGCCCTTGAAACCTGACCCGCCCGACTCACTGGCACCCCACTATGTCGTTGACCTCAAGGGTATCTCGGGGCCTCATCACTCGTCGTGCTGCTCTTCGCAAGTCCCATCTCACATCCGTTCTTGCCAGTGCCAAGAGAACCTATGTTCAACCTTCCGGTGCTGACAGAGCGAGTGTCGTCGATGTACCTTCAACGTACCAAGATGAGAGCCATTTCGCTCCTAGAGCTGGTAAGTGTTCCGCTTCTTAAACCAGCTACGGTGCATGAAACTGGTCAATTTTACTACAGACATGCTTGGCTTTAAGCTCGAACTGCCTCAGCGGGACGATGGAATTACCAAAAAGACTCGGCCTATTTACCTCGATATGCAGGTAAAAGACACCATATCATCTTTCCATAACTGCAGTTCTCTGACTGCCTCAAGGCTACTACCCCAGTAGACCCGCGCGTTTTGGATGCTATGCTCCCCTACTTGACGGATCAGTATGGAAATCCACATAGCCGAACACACGCATATGGCTGGGAAGCGGAGAAGGGAGTGGAAGATGCGAGGAAGGTTCGCCTATGTCCGCTTGCTCTCCACATTTTCTGTTCTTATGGATTTGTTCTAGTACATTGCCGACTTGATTGGTGCTGATTCAAAGGACATCATTTTTACCTCTGGAGCGACGGAAACGAATAACATGGCCATCAAAGGGGCAGCACGCTTTCATAAAGACAAGAAGAGACACATCATCACCACACAGACTGTCCGTCTTTTACACTTTCTGTTCTCGATTCGTCTCATCGTCGTATTTTGTATAGGAGCACAAATGCGTTCTCGATTCATGTCGAAAACTGCAGGAGGAGGGCTTTGACGTTACTTACCTCCCAGTGCAGAGGAATGGCGTTATCTCTCTCGAAGAGCTTGAAAATACGATCAGACCCGACACTTCACTGATTTCCATCATGACCGTCAACAACGAGACGGGGGTCGTCCAACCAATGAAGGAGATAGGTGCTATTTCACGCAAGCATCGTGGTATATACCTCCACACGGATGCTGCGCAAGCTGCTGGAAAGATCCCCCTCGACGTCAATGCTATGAACGTAGATCTCATGAGTATCTCGGGCCACAAACTTTACGGTCCCAAAGGCATTGGGGCGGCTTATGTCCGACGACGGCCTCGGGTACGGTTGGAGCCCATCATGAGTGGTGGTGGTCAAGAAAGGGGGTTGCGTAGCGGGACCGTACCTGCTGCTCTTGCCGTGGGCATGGGCGAAGCTGCGAGAATAGCTAAACAGGAGATGGCGGTGAGTACAGTGTTTAAGCGCGCGATGATGTGAAACTGCACGCCAGCTTCGCTGGTGAGCGGGCGGCAAACCAAGGTCACTGGGTTTTACCTGGACCCTGCCGGCTTCGCTGTGATTTTTGTGCAGGGGTACTGAGCGTTACTTGGCGTTTTTTGTTCCTTCTTCCTCCTGTTTACTGACGGGACGGCGCAGAGGGATCATGCCTGGGTCACACAGTTATCACAACGGCTCGTTAAGGGTATCAATGAGAAGGTGGAACATGTCATCCGGAACGGTGACCCCAGTGGGTATCCTGGATGCGTTAACCTCAGCTTCGCGTATGTAGAGGGTGAAAGCCTACTAATGGCACTAAAGGTGGGCGAATTTGTTGTGCCGAGACAGTTTTGGTGGAATAATATGCTCGTAGGACATCGCCTTATCCTCAGGAAGCGCATGCACGTCGGCGTCGTTGGAACCGTCTTATGTGCTTCGCGCGCTAGGTCAGCCAACGCGTTTTACATAATACACGGTATACTCACACTTTGTTGTAGGTGCCGCGGAGGATATGGCACATTCATCTCTTCGTTTCGGCATTGGTCGTTTCACAACCGAGGCGGAGATAGATTTCGTCATTGGAAAAATTGTCGCGACCGTGCAGAAGCTGCGTGATATGAGCCCTCTGTGGGAAATGGTACAAGAGGGTGTTGATATCAATACTATTAACTGGGCCCAGCCTTGAACACCGACATCTCCGCTATACGTTGCTTTGCAGTTCCTTTTTATTTTTCATGAAAACCGTGCTTTCCTTCACTCACTCGCATGAATAAATAGTATGTTATTACGTAATACCATTTGAGCCGTGATTGCGTGCCATGTTTGGTTCTACTTTCGAACTCCGCGTGAATTATTGGGTTCAAAGTGGGGTTTTACTTTCCCCCTCGTATTTCCTCCTCGTCGCCATGTCTCGCCGTCTTTATCTTGGAAGTACGTGTATTCCACCATCACAATTATTCGTGTTTACATCATCGTGATGGCTTGCAGAGCTCCCTCCGGATACAAGGTCCGACGATGTGTCCAAATTTTTCGATGGATACGGCAAAATTATTGATTGTCGTGTCATGACTGGTCAGTCGTAGTCTCCCTCGACCAATCCTCTGTCCCATGAGGTTCACCGTGAAAGTGGATCAGGGTTTGGGTTTGTTGAGTTTGAAAGTGCTAGAGTATGGCCTTTTTTGGAAAGAAAAAAAAGCCCCTGCTTAACGTTGACTTGATGACATAGGATGCTGAGGATGCATTACATCACTTCAATGGCAAAAATTTTATGGGCCAGAAGTATACACATACTCTTTTTCTCGCTTCTGGCTGACTGAATGACTTTTTTTAATACAGCATTGTTGTTGAGTTTGCTAAGGAGTCACGTCCTCGTCGTGAGCCCTACGAAGACAGATACGGGTATTCTCAAACCATTCGAAGGGAAATACTAAGAGATATACTCATGGTGTCTTAGGGCTCCTGTACGGGCTCGTAGGCCCCCAGGGATCAGAATCATCGTTTTTGGCATCTCCAGGGATACCAGCTGGCAGGTACGCAGATCCCCCAACTTGTCCGCAGCCGATCTTGTCTACCATAATGAAAATGGTTCAAACAATGATTGACCGGGTGTTGCGGCGTTTTATTTTGTTGTGTAATCACTTCATTGTATGCTAACTCTAACGATGCTCCGTTCTTAACAGGATCTCAAGGACTTTGGTCGCGAAGCTGGTAATGTTTCCTTCGCTGACATTGACCGTGATACTCCCGGTCAAGGGTAAATCACTTTCACTTGGCTCTATGTTCCTTGTTAATGCGACTGCATAGAATACTTGAATACTTGAATCGTGAGGATGCCGAACGTGCTGTCAAGGAGTTGGATGGCAGAGACCTCCGTGGTCAGGCCGTCCGTGTTGATTTATACGATGACGTGAGTCTTATTTTGTTTACCCATTGGGTGTGTTTAATGGATTGGCCAGCGCAACCCTGACAATTACCGCCGTGATGACCGCCGCGACTATCGAGAGGATCGTTACCGGGATGAACGTTACAAGGACGAGCGTGTCAGGGACGATCGTTATAGGGATGAGCATCGCCACGATCGTTACCGTGAAGAAAGGCCTTCCTACCGACGTGATAGGTCGCGTTCCCCTCCCCGTCGTGGCGAAGATGATCGTCGCCCCAGGTCACCTCCCAGCCGGAGGGATTATGAAGATAAAAGGCCTGCAGGGTACGATGATCGACGAGGGGGCTATGATGACCGGAGAGGTCCTGACCCTTATTATGATCGTCGCAGGGACGACCGCCGGGATGATCGCCGTCGCGATGAAAAGGAGGAACGTTATGACGACAGGGCTTCCAGACACAACGGGGACGGCGGGTGGCGTTGAAGGCGGGTGTCGAGTGGTCGTGTCAAGCAAAATGAAAGGGACGGAACGGGCGACTGGTCCCCCCGACGGATGAGGACTTCTTGCTTTCATCAGCTTTCTTTGCCTCTTTTTTCGCGCGTATCTCCTGCTCCCATGTTAGCCCGTTGGCGTTGGCATTGTGCGAGGTCTCGTAGAATTCTGATCGTGGTCGTGGCTTGTCCGGGTTGGCCCAATTCAAGACTTGAGGTTCCTTCGTCAAGTCCTGCATTTGGCTCAAGACGCAGTGGCGATTCGCAGAGAGGTATACGGGCGAGGCCATCGATCCGTGCACGGCTTGGAGAAATATTACATTTTTCGTGGGCGGGGGGGGGGCAAGGCGTTTTCAGTGGTGTACCTTCCTGTTTGGACCACGTCGCGCGAGGATGTACGATCCATCTGTGTAAGGCCACAAGCACGTCAAGTCCCAGTGTGTGCGTATTGGGTCCCTTGCTTGACGTGGTTGGCCATGGCTATGCTCTTGGGCCACCGAAACAAATACTGGTAGACGCCACCAAGTGGAGCCTCGTCAATTAACAATTGAAATGCAATGCGTGGGAACACTTGCCCCGAGGAACATTGCGGCGCGTTTTGGCCGCGGCTGCGACTATTCAAACTGGCGGCCTTCATCGAGCAAGAACAGTACGTATTTTTCTCCTTTCTGGCAAGTAAATATTGTATATAGCCAACTAATCAATACAATGATTCGCCGTTCTCATCTGGTCTGGGCATGAATTGTATATTAAACCGTATTCCATGCATCCAATCTTTCAGTTCTTGGTGCAAAGCACCACCTCGGAACCGCTCTCCAGCCACCAATCGATATCTCTGTCATCATCGGCCCCTCCAATACCCCCAAGTAGAACAAAGTTCCCATCTGCCATGCGTATCCAAAGCTCACCCTCGGTGCCTCGCGGGGCCTTGAATAGCTTCAATAGCTTGAGACGCAGGGTGCGTAATGGCGCTGACGGCAACACCTTCACAATTTTAGTCAAAGCCAGCACTTCCATTGTCGATGGTGGGGTAACTGCCGAGAAACTGGCCTTGATCTCTATGAGAATGTAATCGAGCATCAATGGTAGGACAACACGAAGAGTGATCAACCAAACCGATGAGATGATTCTTGAGCTTATCGTCCTTGCCTTTTTTCTCTGGTGTCGTATCCGGTGTACCGTGCACTGGTGGATGCAAACGTAGCGAGCCAAGGTGGGTTGAAGCGATCACCGCAAATAGTGGCCAGATGTCGCCGAAAAACGTCGTGGCGCAAAGTGATGCCGAAGCGCAAAAGAGACCGTCCGTGGAAGGAAAAAAACATCGTAAGTTTGACACCTTCCTACGTCATTTTTAGGAACACGTTGACTAACCTTTGCACAGCTCAGCCCAACGTGGATGAGCTGCGACACGCGCGGCATCTGATGAAAATTGTTCCTGAGCTGTACGTGAGAGGTAGAGAAGTTCTGCATCAACGCGTTGACGTTGACTGATCTGGGTGGAGCGCATGTAACACAATACTCATTAAACGATGGGCGGTCAGGGCGGGCGGAGCTACGTGGGTAGTCACTATGAAAAATGAAAGCTGTACGGACCGATGTGCCATCAAGGAACCGGAGTCTGGGCAAACGAGCAATGACTATCTGCTGCCACACTCGATCCACCTGTGGATCTACGGGTGTCCAAGTACCGGTGAAGAAATGTCAACGCCGATACAGCTTACAGAGAAAAGGTGGTTGGCTCCACATGCCGTAGAACCGCACCTTCTATTAAGGGTGTCCCGTTTAATGTGAGTGACTCGACCTCAGGACACCAAAGGTTCAACGAATCAACCGATGACCATTCGGAGATACGGGTCAAGGAAAGGGACAAATGCGTCAATCTTAAGGGGAAGTGAGGCCCAGGTGGTGTGGGTATAGACTCGTATGAGTTGGTGGAAAGCACGAGGCGAACGAGCCTGGCACACGGCACGGATCAATGAAGTGGGCACATTAAAAGATAATATGAGCACTTGGGAAAGGACACCAATGCCTGACACGTTTCGACCCAGTTAGAAAGTTGGTTGCCGTCAAGGTTCAATGTGGTGATAACGGGCCCCGGGTGGGTTTGAGGCGGGGACGACAAGTTTTGGATGCGGTTGTGCCCTGATTCCAGTCGTTGCAAGCGGGGCATTAGGCAAACGACATCCATGATGGCTTGCCAACTCATGAGCGTGCCATTCAGCTGCAACTCTGTGAGACGAGAGAAAGCATCTCTTCCCAGCTTTGAATTGGACAGTGGCTGAAGACGGTTGTTGCTAACGCCCAGACGATGAATGGTGTGTTTAGCCGTACGTACGTGAGTACATACTTCATGGAGAGACGTTCAAGACATGGCAACTCAATCACAATGAGGGCAACGACGCCCCAATTCGAAATAAGGCTGTATGAAAGGTCAAGGCCCCTGACATCTTTGGTTGACAACGCGAACGTCAGAAGGGAATATTAAATTTGTATAGGACTGACTGGGACATTTCTTGCGAATTTCGCCAGGTGGGTCGGCTTGCGAGACACCTTCCTTATCTAAACTAACCTCCTGGAGCCGCTCTAAATTGGAGAACTTGCCGCGGATCTTATCCAAGTTCACAGCTTCAACTTGTATAGCACCATTCGAAGAACCGAGTACAACAGTTTCACGCGTATCCGAACCACGAGGCTCTTCGACATATTTGTTGATCAACGCACAAAGAAAGGTCTGCCCGCGGATTTGCAAGGAGGAGAGAGGACGAATAAATGATCCTGTCCCAGGTTCCCTAAAGATGCGATGATCCCGGAGTGGCTGTGAGAGGAATACTGCATGCAGCTCACAGACACGAGAAGTAACGTTTCCCATCCTTGATTCCATCATGTTTTCCTCGGTTTCGGTCATCCCACTCCACTCCGAGCCAAACTCCGCTGGTCCCATCTACCCCCCCTACATATCGGATAGTCCCAATGTAATCAGAAAGAACGAAGCGGGTACCCACAGCCGGTAGGACACTCGTCCTGGCAGTGGGGTCAGGCGTGGTGCTAGAGGGGGACATGCTCGCGGCCCGGTAGGCCCGGTGGACTGACGCTGCCAACGGTTGGCCGTTCGGAGAGTTGCGAGTACGTTCAACCTCCTCGTTTCATTTCATTTCAATTTTCAATTACAAGGCTCTCGGGCCCTCACGTAGCAACATGCTTTTTCACTCTCGAATGTCCAGTCGCGTTCTTACAGCAGCCCGCAGGGCGGATGTTATCTCAAGACATCTCACTTCCAAATCAATGCTCTCCGAGATCCAAGAAGTCGCCATAATCTCCTGTGTATTTCGCGCGTCCTTCTGAATAGAGAGGTCTTCTAGCCGCTTGTCAAGTTCGAGGAAAGCTTCGCAGTACGGAGATTCATCCTCAACAGGCCAAAGAAACTCAACGCTCTTAATGAACCGATGCTTAGCCTTCTGGCGTCCCGAATCGAGGTATGCATCGCACCACATTGCCTCATCTGATTTGAACTCGACCAGCATCATTCTTGCAGCAATGGGACAAAGCGGAGCTTTGCGGTGTTATTGTAGGCACTGGTGTTGGCAAAGCCTTCAGTGCCGGCGGGGATATTGCTTGTTCGTTGGCTGTTCTATGTGGTTTAGACCCCCATTCACTGATGCGATCTGCAGGTGTTATTGAGAACGCGGTAAGTGAGGCCACGCGTCCAGAAGCTGTCCAGTTCTTTCAGCGCGAGTATGAATCAGTCATCGATCATACGAATCTTCCCTAATTGTTGGTTGGTCAGATACGGGCTTGATTACTTCCTTGCTACGCTCTCGAAACCGTACGTGGCTATTCTAGATGGGATAACCTGTCAGTGTGTGGTCTTTATAATTTCACCTGTCTCAATTGACGCTTCTCTTATGTAGTTGGTGGTGGCTTCGGATTGGTAGCACCGGCGCCTTTCAGGGTAGCAACCGAGAAGTGTTCAATCTCAATGCCCGAGACAAAAATAGGATTTTTCCCAGACGTTGGTGCCTCATACTATTTCTCTCGTCTAGACGGCCAGATTGGGACATATCTCGCTCTCACGGGAACTTCTTTGTCGGGCCGGGCTGCGTTGTAAGCTAACCCCTTGCCAATGCCCAAAGTTACTCACAGTCGTACGCAGTGAGCATGGTCTTGCGACTCACTACATCCCATCTACACGTGTGCCTATGCTACTAGAGAGCCTGGCAGCTCTAGAAAAACCGACATATGCGCAAGTCAACGAAGTCATTGAAGACCTACACTATGACAGACAACCCACAGATCCAGTTGCTCCACTCAGTGGTGCGATCCGCCTAGCATTAGATACGGCGTTCTCCCAGGAGACGGTAGAAGGCATCATTTCCACGTTGCGGACCTTCACAACGGACGACGCGGGAGCGGATGTTGTGCAATGGGCGAAGGATACCCTCGCGATATTAGAAAAGCGCAGCCCAACCAGCCTCAAACTTACTCTCACATCCATTAGGAAGGGCAAGCTACTTGGCCTCCTTGAGTGCCTCAAGATGGAACTCGGCATTTCAGCTGCATTTTGCGTCAGTTTTATGGTTAATTCATTTCTCTACGGCCAAATGACCAATTTCTACTTGCTAGCATGGTGCTTCTCCAGATTTTCATACCGGAGTCACCTCTGTGCTGGTAGAAAAAAACCTAGGTCGCCCGGCTTGGTCACCGGCTTCTCTCGACCAGGTGGATGTGGCCAGCCTAGAGGCGTTTTTCGAAACAGGGGCAAACTCTCCGCAACTTGTACTTCCGGAGGCCTTGCGTAAAGGCCATCCCACCCCGCCATCATTCTTGCGATACGGGTTACCATCGGAAGACGAGATCCAGGCACTCGTTGGAGGCACTCACGCGTCTAGTGGTTCAGGGGCACTCACCCTGCAGGAGCTCATCACGAAGGCCGAAGACCTCCGAGGGGGGAAACGTGGTGTAGCTGGGAAAGTGCAAGAAGTAGTAAGCCGACGATGTGCCGTCGATCGAGACGGATATCTCCAGTGGAAACGTTAGATCCCAACTGCATCACCCATCGGAGGAGAAACTTCGCCTTGCTCATGATGACTCTACTACAGTACCTGTCTTTTCGTACCTGTGTAGTAGCCGTATCCCCCGAACAAGTCGCCATGTACCCAGTCATCTGTTTAAGGAAATTGTGACTCGGATATGCACAAGGCTATCAGACAGCAAGCTTTTTTTTTGGGCACCGCCATCGGCCGCACCTTTAGGCTGTAGCGATGGAACTTTAATTCGTCAAAATGTCACTGCACGGCAGGCCCGGCCTTCGTACGTCACAGATGGCTTTGACAGTTGCAGCCTGAAGTGTCGAAACGTGTGGGAGGTGGGAGGCGCTTGCTAAAATTGATCCTTTAGTTGTTCATCCAAGTCCGTTTAGCTGCGCCGAGCAAACTCTGTTGGGTGTTGTCATCCTTTTCATCCCTGGACTCGGTATAGAGTCCGAGTGTGTCGGCCGGAAAAAATGAATCCACCCAGGAGCCACCACAAACCTGTGCCCGGAGGACTGACACGGATTCCGTCGGCTCAAGGGCTGAGTACGACCCCAACGACACGCCGGAGCGGAGCGGAGCCTCAGCGGAAAATAGCGGAAGCTATTGAGTCAGAGGGTTCATAATCGTTCATTTGTTGGAAACACGACCGAAAGCCCGGCGATCAGTTCCCCTTTGGTCAAAACCTTTCCACCCCAACTGCGGCTGAAACGACCGACATTCGTGCATTGCTGTGCGCCCGTAAAACGCAGCACGGTTTGCATACGCCGCATTGCAGCATTCCAACACAAAAAAATTAATGACTTGGCGTGGACATAACATGCTGGGAAGATACAGGGTTACGATGAATTGGATCCAGGCGCGTGTGGTGTGCGTGTGGTGTGCGAGTGGCGGATGGACCGATGGCGCCGAGTTACATCAGTGGCGGTGCTCATCGAGACGTTATAGTATTCGGTTTCGTCCGATGGGGGCAATAAGGAGCATTCCGATTTCAGGAGTCCGCCTAGTGAGACAGTGGGACATCTGCGGGAACTGGCCGAGAAACAATCTGGCGGTGGCTATGCGGGCCATATGGACTAGTGTCGTTCGTCTTTACAAATCCTCACGTCGCTCTAAGGGGGTAAATTTTGCCATGAAGACCAGCTTTGCTTTCTTGTAGCGTACGTTTCCGATGGATCTCGCAGCCCCCGACGTATAGTATATCGTTCCTTGTGAGAGAGAAGATCGAGAAAACCAATTGCTACTGCTTCTCGGTCCCCAAACGTAAGGTGACCCATATAGAGCTCATTGGATGGCCGCAGTTCTTCCGTCCATCTCTTTCTCGCTCAATATTCGCCGTCGAGCGCCTGAACGGACCCACCTGACCGTATGTTTACTTCGTCCGATCCACGGCTTCGGTTTCCGTGGGTGGTGACCCGCCACGTGCCCCGGGAGCGTTTGAGACTGGTGATACTCTGGTGATGCGCCGGAGACCATACGGGCGCTCCAAGGGTCACTCAGGGTCCGTTGCCATTACAGCAAGGTAAAGTTTGGTGCCCGTTTGGAACAGGAGGTACGTATCCCCACTCGTGAGCGAGATTCGTGTCTAGTCCGCCTCGCGTACAATTAACTGTAACAGTTAGCCCGATTGCTCGGTCCCTATGGCTGTGCCAAAGAAACAGACAACTCTACTACGTGTATGCGACTATGTACGACAGTGTACCATCATATCCAGCCTATGCTCCGGGAGTGACTCACCAAACCAATCGCCATCCGACGACGCGATCAATGCTCTTCGTGAATAGGTCACACCATGAATTGTCATCTTTGGTTGATGAAATCACGGCGATTTGGATAATCCGTGGGTCCTAGGCCAGTCTGTAGAACATGGACTTACACCGAAACATGAAACGACTTGCTTAAACGCAACGCATATAAAAGCACAAGCGTACTACTTGGAGGGCACACACCATCCAACACCCCCCCCCATACAAGTGCCACCCGGGCTACATCCCAACGATGCGATTTATCAATGGCCTACCTCACAGGCCTTTCCCCTATTTCTCTGTTGGCCACGTCTTCCACATGCTCAACACAGCGTTATTTGACCTCGACGTGCCCGAAACCTCAGCAGTGTTCAAATTGGAGAACTATCATATCGATTGTGCCACTGGCTTCTTCCCTCAGGAGCCGCCACCGAGACTGAGTGGCCAGTTCAAGTTGTGGGAAGACGCACTCGATGACGCAGAAGGAAAGCTCAGCCTGGGAGCAGACACCAGAGCATGTGCCAAAGCCAAAAGGCCATATGGGGAAACTTGGAGAGAGCGGATTAGGAATGTGAGGATGGTTACTGATACCCCGTTTGGCACCGTCGGACTCACTGCTTCTTAGTTGCCCTTGCTGGATACCGGCGACCTGGCTGACGAACCCCGTCTCTGGCAACGTGCCCATGTGGTTCTCGCCTTCCTAATCAACTTCTATATCCACTCTCAACCTCCGAGTGGCTCTCCCACCCCTGTTCACGTCCCTGAATCCCTAGCCGTTCCCATAGTCAACGTCTCCCGAGTGCTGGGTATTGCCCCAGTGCTCACCTTTGCGGACACGGTACTGTGGAACGCAAAACCAGCAGATCCGCGACTACCTATGTCAGCCAACAACATCTCGTTGGCACACACATTTTCCTGTACCAGCGCAGAGAGCAATTTCCACATAGTTTCGGCTAAGGCAGAGCTTCGTGGAGTGGAAATATTGCGCATCATCGAAGACTATGCGCATTTACCCGACCACGCGGATATCCACGCTGTCTCCAAGACAGCTAAGGATCTCAGGCGACTGGCGACCGTAGTCCAAGACCTGACTGACATCCTTCAGAACGTGAAAGATTCCGTCGATCCATACAGCTTCTACTGGGAAGTCAGGCCGTGGTTCCGGGGAAGCGAGTGCGGGACTCCCAAATGGATATACGACGGCGTTCCCGATTCAGACTCCTTGGACCTCGCCGGACCCTCAGCTGGCCAGAGCACCGTCATGCACGCAATAGATGTTTTCCTCGACGTCGACCACGAGCTGCATCAAAAGAGAAGTCCGGCCCCTTCGGAGGAGAACAAGAAGGCAGATCGGGGCTTCATGGAACGCATGAGACGCTACATGCCCGGGGAACATCATGCCTATCTCAAGGATCTCGCAGCACTTCCCGTTCCTGTTCGATCACTGGCCAAAACATCACCACTGCTACGGGAATCGTACGACCTCGCCGTTCTCGCCCTAAAAAAATTCAGGGATATACATATGCGGATCGTCTGCCTTTATATAATTTCGATGGCAGGCACGACGCCACCTGGTACCCCTGAGGAAGCACTAGAGCGACAGCAGGGAATGCAAGGTCAGGAACGTGCGAAAGGCACAGGGGGCAGCAATGTAGCGTCGCTCCTCAAGGCAGGTCGGGATGCGACGGACCGCACTATGGTGGGGAAGAGGTGACGTGATCGTGGGAATTAAACGATGGACCGTGGGAATATATCAGCTTAGTAATACACGCGTAATAGTTAGTCGCGTCGCGGGTCGCGCGTTAATTCATTCTATTGTTTCTACTGTTTCTCTCATCATGAACAGCGATCCTACTCTCTCAGGGGGCATTTGCCAAAAACTCCACTCGGTCGACAGCAATGACGAGTCCGTTTGGAGCTCAAAGCCGACTCTGCAGTTTCTCTCCATAAAAAAAGTCGTTCCGGGGGCTAACCCCAATTCTAACAACCCGAATGCCACAACTGACAGATATAGGATCATCATTTCTGACGGCATACACTTTCTGCAAGCCATGCTGGCTACGCAGCTAAATCACCTTGTTGAGGAGGATCGCATTGGCAAGAACACGATCGCTCTTATTGAAAACATGTCCTGTCAGACCATAATGGATAAGCGGTCTGTCTCCCGATTGTCGCCTTCATTTTGGATATCTCATAACAATAACAGGCTTGTGATTCTTCTCGCCCTCAGGGTCTTACAGAGAGATGCACAGAAAGTTGGCGACCCTGCACCTTTGAATGTCCCGCCGCAACAACCAAGAGCGGATGATATGTCAGCACCCAGCGCGGTTGTACCTGTGGCCTCTTCGGCTGCAGCTGCACCTCAGCCCCAGAGCCGGCAAGCTGGGAATCGTGCGAACCCTGTTTATCCCATAGCTGCTCTCACGCCTTACCAAAACAATTGGCGTATCAAGGCTCGTGTGGTGCAAAAGAGCGACATCAGGCACTACTCTAACCAAAGGGGAGAGGGGCGATTCTTTAGCGTGACCCTGATGGATGATTCAGGAGAGATCAAGGCTACTGCTTGGAACGCAGTGGTTGATGACCTATTCGAGAAGCTCCAGGAAAACCAAGTTTACTTTTTCTCCAAAGCCCGCGTCAATCTCGCAAAGAAGAAGTTTTCTACAGTGTCAAACGATTATGAACTGAGTCTCGACCGCGGCACCGAAATTGAAGAAGTGAGTTTCTCGTTACACTTCCCTCGGCTAGCAGCTAAGAGGATGCAGTGTCATGACGTCGATGTTCCTGTCATCCGATACAACTTCGTGAAACTCTCGGGCTTGGCGGACCTTCAGAAAGAAGCGATCTGCGGTATGCTTCTTGCCTTTTATCGAATTCTTTTTGTGACTCACCCTGGATTGCAGACGTCATTGTCATCGTGAAAGAGGTCGGAGACTTGGCCGAGATCACCACAAGGAACAATAAAACGGCTCGTCCTTCTTCAAATGGTGTAATGGTCACAGTTGCAGATGTTGGGTTTACAGACGCAAAAGCGCGACCTTGTCGTGGTGGACAACACAGAGTTTTCTGTACGGCTTACTTTATGGGGAAAGCAAGCAGAGCAATTCGGCCCCCCGCTTGACTCTGTCATTGCGTTCAAAGGTGTTCGGGTTAGCGATTTCAATGGTAAGTGGCTTTTCGAGTTCACAACCCTTTCTAATGTGCTCGTCGCCAGGAGTGTCTTTGTCCCTTCTCAGTTCTGGATCGTTAACTACTGGCCCCGATATTCCAGAAGCGCACGCTTTGAAAGGGTGGTATTTGGATGGGGGCGCCCAAACATCTTTCAAGTCGCATAATCAGGCTATGTTGTCTGCGTCAGGCGGGACAGTCCACCGCAACGAGATGCGAACCATTCAGGAGGTTAAGGATGCCCAACTTGGCATGTCCGACAAGACCGACTACTTCTTGTTGCGTGCTACCGTAATGCACATCAAGACGGATAATATCGTTTATCCGGCCTGTCCCACGGCACAATGTAACAAGAAGGTGACAGAGACACACGATGGTTGGAGATGTGAGAAGTGTGACCGCAGTTACGAAGCACCAGAGTATAGGTCAGTACAACTTGCTCCGTGTTTATTTATTTATCTCGTGATACGATGTGCTCGTCTGGCAGATACATCGTGTCGATGGCCGTCGCAGATGCTAGTGATCAGATATGGCTGAGTGGCTTTAACGATGTGGGTATTGCCCTGTTTGGAATAAGCGGCAATGAACTTCATGGCCTTCGAGTACGTTTCATTCCTTTACAGCACTTGGGAAAGTTATTGACTTTTCCATAGCAATCGGATGAAGCCAAGTCCAATAACGTCATACAAAAAGCGATCTGCAATATGTATAACTTTACCTGTAGGGCCTCCCAACAGACATTTAACGTAAGAGAATCCACCCCCAAACTTTACCGAGAAAATCTCAATTTTATCACCATCTACAGGATCAAAATCGCGTACGATATGGTATCCAGAAGATGCAACCTCTTGATTTCCTTACCGAGTGTAATGCCCGCCTTGCTCTCATCTCGCAGCTCCGCCAAGGCCGAGTGGCGTGAAATCGATCGATCAGTCCGCTTGTTAGCTATCATTTCTATGTATTTCCAGTGTAGTATCGCGTGTTTTTATTGGCCAGGTAGTCAACATGCTATTGTGCCATACAAAAAGTCTGGTATATGGAGCAAACGGTATCGTACAAACAATATAACACAGTAAGTACATCATGGTGGGTCCAGAGGGAAATGGTACAGCCGCCTCAATATCTGCCAAGCAACGCCGAGGCCATGTTCAACAGCTTCTAACGCTTGCTCTCTCGTGAAGGGAAGTTCAAGCCGGATCGGCCATAAGAGTAAAGGTCGTTCTAAAGGAAGGAGTGCACTGTGCTCGCCGTGTACCGACGTGTCGCCGTCCGATGGGGGCTTCGCACGGTCTCGTTTGGGTGAATGTGGAGAGGTGACATCGATCATAGTGACGGACGTCGAGGCAGAACGCGCCGGCGCGTCTGAGTCCCATTCGGGATCCGCACCCGCACCGGTGGAACTCATGGGACGACTGCTCACAACGGTCGCCGTAACAGTAGTGACGGGGGGTACATTCGGGTTTGCCCAGTTCGGTCCTCCGCCCAGCGGACCGCACCGATCTAATGACGTACGAAGTCGCCCTAAATCTTGGTGTATTCCGAAGAGGTAGACGAGGAGGACGAGCGAGAGGAGAGCTGGTGCTGCGGATGCTGTTGCTCGGAAGAGGAAGGTAGATGATGACCATGGGGCTTCTTTCCCTCTGCTGCCGCGCGGATGAGCTTGAGACTGAGGAACGATGTGGGCGCGGATTTGAGTGTAGAAGAATTCGCGTAGGCCGAATTGTCGTAGTTCGTGATGATCGCCATTTGATTGTTGATGTTCCAAGTTCGATTGCACTGATAGTACCTCAAAGCCTGGAATGAAATAGAAGGTGAGTCTTTATGAGGCAAGGATTTGTTCTACGACGTACCAGTGGGAGTCGCGACATCGACTTGGAGTCGGCCGACAGGAATGCTGAAGGTAGGGAGAATGATGTCGAAACCGGAACCAGTCGTTGCCCGCTCTTTGCTCTTGCCCTTCTTTCCCGGGTCGTTGTTATGCTCGTTGACAATATACGTGATCTCTACATTTCCGCAGCTTGAAAACCCCGTGCGCACGCGTACCCAAGTTTCCCACTCTTTCCCGCTCATCTGTTCGAATACGAGAGCAGAGCCTGCGGACGGCTCTTTCCTCGCAATCGTAGTCGTCTCGAATTTGATAGGCACGCCGTCCAGGCTGGCTGCCACGATCTGTACGTGGACGGGACCCGTTGGACCTTTCTCGGTGCTCTGGGGTTGGGAAACGTGTCCCAGCCCAAAGTCTAGCCATTCATTGTCCGCATCTGAGGGGGCAGGTAACCTTATACAGACGGCGTATGCGTGTGGTATAGATGCACCTCTGGTGGATAGAGGTGTGACTGCCGCGTGGACGTATGGGATCATGGGCGGACCATCCCGAATCGGCTTCAAGGCCGTCTCCCGCAAGGCGGAGGATGATGCGGCTCGATGTAGGCCCGGTGTGCGCTGATGTTCAGTCGGACGACTAATGCTGTCGCGCCGCATGGCGGATTGGGTTGAGACTGGGGTACGCGGAAGTTGAACCCGGAGCGGGCGGAGGGAGACAAAGCCACCGCGTGAGCTGACTCGAGTGCGGGCGCCACGTACTAATTCAACCTTCCGCGCCTTCGGATCTGATGATGAACACACTTCGACGACATCCGTTGGAGAATCGATATTATTGCGAACGGTCGTCTCGATCGCTTCAGTGTCCGCCGCAAGGATGCGAAAGCGCGGGAGCGAAACCAGTAGTCCTCTCGACTTCTCATCAGCATCGGATGTGTGGGGAGATTCGTCGCCCTCCGGGGTTCTTGGTGTGACAAGAACAATGCCCTTGATCGAGAAGGTGAAACTATTCTTGTTTGGAGGGAGCAAGTCGTTGATATTCAGGTGTAATGTGACGGGTAAGGACGGGAGAGGCGCGTCTGATTCTGACTGCATGATAGAAGAGGCCCTAGTAGGTTCCCTGGTATCATTCTCCGTTGTTGTATAAAAAACTGACGACAATCCAGCCTCTGAGCCCGGAGTTGTTGGTGAGCTCTCAAAGGAGTATTCGGGAACGTTTTGAGGCGGCAGCGGAGCATGGAGCAGCGAAGAGGTCGAAGAGATGGAGCTTTGCTTAGACGATGTATGTCCATTCGGCGTCGCAGGAGTGGGCAGGCGTGAGATGGTCATGGTCGGCATGTCGAACGACGTCTGTTTTTCGGTATGCGGTTGTTCTGCGCCGTCTATTTCATGCCCTGTATATCCAGCCCCGCCGAGAACATCCCAGCCAGGGTCACTGCCTTTCGCCCAGCTCACTTCACATCCTGTCGCCTCAAGTCCGACGTCCATACCGAGGAGGGTAGCGACGCCGGGATACCATATTCCTTGGCAGGTTCCTTTGTAGTCCAACTGTACTAGTACACCCTCCTTGCCAGTTGTTCTGTCACGACCGCGTCCTGAGATGGTGCATGACATCTCGCCGCGCACATCCGTAACCCCGACGCGCCGGCGGCCTGCGCGAGTTCCATTTTCGATGTTCCGTACTGGAGCTGCCCAACGCACACGGATACGCTCGGTGCTGGGGAATGTGCCTTGAATACCAAAGCCATCGGAGAAGCCGGGTGCACTTGCAGAATCACTGCTTTCGTCATCGGCAAAGTGTTGATACTGATATGTGGAACGCCGGGAATTTGCCGTTCGTGTGACATGTGGGTCTGCAGTCATGTCCCACGAAGGGAAGTCGGATTCACCTTCACCTGAGGATAGTGATTGGAGGGACGAGGAGGTGGACGATTCTGGGGGGAAAATGCGTAATTTGAGGGTGTTGGAGAGGCAACGGGGTGTAGGTATGGAGAGCTTTTGGACATGGAAAGGGACTTAGCACCGACATTGAAACATTGGAACAAGACATACCAGCCAAGGAGCGCGCTGAGGGTGTGACAGGTAGGGCACCATCATGCTGATACCAGCCATGAAAAGAATAACGTTCTTTTCGCTTATTGATGCCCTCCTCCCCCTTAGTTTCGTTGGCAAAGGTGTGTAGTCTCCGCCATTGTCAAGCCTACTGCCTAGTTTGGATAGAGGCGGTAATTCAATAGGCAACACAAACGAAACTTGGTATCCGCTGACGAGAATATGGCCTGTGTACTTTTCTTCCAAAAGTGGGACTTCTATGTCGCTAGATGTTGAAGGCGAGGAAACGAAGCGAGAGGATGCGTTGGACCGATGTTCGAACTGCGTGAGATAGGAATGAGGTGAACGAGCGGGG
This sequence comes from Russula lepida, assembly GCA_003316425.1. Taxonomy (NCBI): domain Eukaryota; kingdom Fungi; phylum Basidiomycota; class Agaricomycetes; order Russulales; family Russulaceae; genus Russula; species Russula lepida. The sequence continues at coordinate 2,860 of QFEZ01000748.1, read as the reverse complement.
AGATTCAGAGCACGAGCTGCGTTGTGGAGAAGCGGTGAGGCTGCCGATGAAAAGTTATAAGGAACAGAAGACTGGTCCAGAGGGTGTACTTCTGACTCGAGGATCTTTACGTTTTCCTCTGCGAAATGTGTTAGCGTTAGCCCATGAATGACAAAGACGATACCAACCTTTGAACAGTGGAATCGCACTCCCAGGTACAATGTTGTCTACAGGGAGTGCAAGCTTCATGGCAAAAGATACGTCAAAGGCGTAGGTATGGTGGCCAGAGGGGGACAGACCTTCATATACATCTTGATAGGAACACTTTCAGCTCTCTTGGCATTTCCTTCAACTGCCAGGCGAGTGACAATGTTGAGCCGTTGAGTTTGAGGACCGACAGTGCTCGGGGTTGCTACTGAGAGTGGGGGGCTAGTAGTTCGTGAATGTCGCGGCGTATAAGGTGTTGTTGACATGTTGGTCATAACGGACGCGAAGATAGGATCGCAGTGTGGTGGAGGTCCGGGTTAGAGAGAGTTGAAATATTTGTGAGGGAGTCAGGTTGTGTGTGAGGTGGAAGGAGAGAAGAGAGAAGAGAGAGGACGCGAAAGAATATTGGCCGAGGAGGATAAACAGGTCCTGTACAGCTCCTAGACGAAACGCGTCGACCGCGTGACAAAAAAGGAAAGTCCAGCCACAGACGCGTGCTCGAGTCATCATTCATTGGAGGCAAGGGCAGTACATTTAAAATTATACTAAATGCTTCCATAGGAACCGACATGTATAGAAGATATTAACACCGAAATGGGTTTTTTCTTAATAAAATTGCTCATTTTTGGTGGTGGGTACTACTGTACGATACCTACGGCTCCGAAGCCTCCGAAGTGCTCTCCTAGACATCCCCCTGCGCCTGCGATTATCTTTGATGTCGTCCATGCTAACGCTGTATTCAACCATTTTGCCACGGACTCACTGAGACACTACGTAATGGACTTGGAGTTGCGTCTTTGGAACACCAAAAGACATGAGTGCGGCACAGGAGGAGACAACTCAGACAAGTCCAAAAGCAGAAGTGTAATGAGCGCTTCCAAACTGGCAAAGTCACTGACACGTCCACCTTCAACTGCCAACTTCTCTCGCCTCTTGTTGTAGTAGTAGTTTCACTCTTTTTTAGATCAATACACATACTTGTTATACCACACAATTGCCTTAATGCGTGAACAACCAAATGATTGAAATGAATACATGAACCTGCGGGATCCCGCCCCGTGAGCCCGCGGACCCGCGGCCATACCCGTCAAAAAACCGCTGGTCGAGCAAAAAAACCCCGGGGTCACCCGTGATTTACACTAGGAAGAACAATGTTCAAGGGGAAAGGGCACAACGCACGGGAGTTGTCAGTAAATGGACAAAGTTCTGTATTGAGGAATGCAGCTGTGTCCGTTGATCATCGTTGCAGTTGTCTTGCGGTGGTGGTCAAAAGCAAGACTGCCGCGAGAGGCAAGAGGGGCAAACCAAGGTGGAGTGATGAACTGATAATGAAAAATGGGCCGTGTGGTCTGGACCAGCCTGGACAGGGACTTGCAGCCGTCAGAAAGAGTTCCAAGTAAGAGTCGGAGTCAGAGGTGGGGAGTCCTTCTGTAGCTGCTTCTGACTCCGGTAAATATCTATTGGAGGTATTTGAGATGGAGGTGGGTACAACAGTGCTTGGCTGGGGTGCACTCCTCGCCGTCCCATTTGAGATCAAGACATAGTCAAGGAAATAATGTTGAGGGTGGTCTGAGGCCCTGGGTGTCTCGGTGACACCCCGGGCCTCAGACCACATGACATCTGCGTCTTCGTCCGGAGGACCAGTATAACATTTCTTGGAGTGAGAAGTATAAGAGTAGTCTTGCAGCGAGCAATGATGGGCAGTCACACGTTTTGCCATTAACCTGTTGTCCCCACGGCACTTATCACCGCATCGCATCCACCCGGCGTAAAATGGTGTAGCCATAAACCGCCATGGAAAGATACAACTTTAACCCTCTACTTGCAGGTCCAGTCCAAGCACGGACTTTAATGGTTCACGATTTCCTGAGTTCCGACTCGCACGTGGTTCACACATTGGTGAATTGAGAAGTGGACTGCAAGGTTCAATTCCGGGAGGGGAAAGAAACGCGTCTGCCAGAGAGATGCCAAAGAAGAGGCTTCTTTCCCCAACATATGTTGGAGATCGGATCGACAGTAGTATACTAATAACCAGAGTTATCGCTCGGAGTATCTCGGGGCTTTGGTGACCATAGATTTGGAATTGCTCTCAACTTTAAGCTTGAAGCTTGAAAGCTAACCAGGCTCCTCATTCCGATTGGCACACCCAACGCTAATATATATTTTTTTCGGAGAAACGAGCACTTACTAATTGCTGCGTGTCTTGTCTTTTTTGATGCGTCGACTTTTAACTTGAAACTGTTCGGGCTCTGAGCACTGAATGGTCCGTTTCGAGCTTGCAAGCCCATGGATCCGCGTCTGCAGGTAGAGGAGTGCTATGGCTAGTACGGAGATGAAGATGACTTGGGTGGATTAGTGTGTGAGTTTGTCGCATCCATATATTATGCGGTGAATCACGGAAAAGGAAATTTAGTCAGCAAGGCAGGATTGGTCAGCACTAAAACACAAGTTCTGAAAACGGAAAGCTGATGTAAGCCACATTTGTAAGCCACATTGCTTGAAGAGGCAAATTGGCATAGCTCAAAGATTATCGACGCGTACTGCAATACAATGCGTTTCATGAGCTGAAAATGCGTATATAAGTAGCCAGAATGTTTTTAAATATGATTAAAAAACATTTATAGTCCGCGGTAAAAGATTGAGTGACGCATGGATGGGTACATTGGCTGAGCTG